>CM044959.1:42428475-42463422 GCA_024516035.1 Bactericera cockerelli
TAATTATTCATTATTATTTAGACAACAGACATACATATTATGTACAGCACAAATAACAAGTACAAATAAACGAAAAAATGGATGGAAACAAAGCAAACAATAAAAAGGAAGAAAAAAACGATACTTTCTATACCTTATAGGTAATAGAAAGTTAAAATAGATAAATATATATACACATGTCCTAAGTACAGGGCGGGGTTATTAAATTAATGTGTTGTTGTTGTTGTTGTAGCCAGCTTGGCTACAGCTGGAGGGGTGAGTGATGGTCTCCAGCCAACTTTATTTCAAAGTTGGCTCGTCCTGAACCACATATTTCTATGTGCGATCAACCATCATGAGGACTTGGACTTTTCTTTATAAGCCATTAAACCCTTAGGAAACTGCAAGCTAGCCTGGCTTGTAAGGGTTGGCTAGTCTGTTCTCTGTTTATAGTCCTCTAGCGGGACACTGGTCTTCTCCCTGTTTAACGTCCCCCAGCCAGACTTGTTGTTGTTGTTATTGTAGCCAGCTTGGCTACAGCTGGAAGTGAAGTGAGGTCTCCAGCCAACTTTATTTTAAAGTTGGCTCGTCCTGAACCACATATGTCTATGTGCGATCAACCATCATGAGGACTTGGACTTTTCTTTATAAGCCATTAAACCCTTAGAAAACTGGAAGCTAGCCTAGCTTGTAAAGGTTGGCTGGTCTGTTCTCTGTTTATAGTCCTCTAGCGAGACACTGGTCTTCTCCCTGTTTAACGTCCCCCAGCCAGACTGTAAATTAATGTGTAGATAGCGTCAATGGCACGTAGATACGCCAGTTCTCATTCAGTCACTGACGTTAAGCAACGTCCAGCGAGGCTAGGACTTATAAGTGTGACTGGTAGAAAAAGTACATAATTATTAGAGTTCAAGAAGGCATTTCGATACCCACCAGTACATCATCTGTTATTTAATCTAACATTCCGTTCCATAGCGAAGTACGGGGCAAACGGCTGGTACATAAAAAGCTATCCACTAACTTACGTCTGTGTTGAAGTAGCAGATGACCAGGCTCTCATTTCAGAAACCACTCTCCATCACATAATCCCAAAATCTCCTTTTCAACCGTCACAAAACGCACTCTGATTGGTTTATTTATTCAAATTAACAAATCAGAGTGCGGTGTAACGATTGAAAGCGAGATTTGGGGATTATGAGAGTGAGAATGGTTTCTGAGACGAGGCCGGGAGTTGGTATATAATCCAACAACGGGCGAGGAGTTGGTATATAATCCAACGGGGGCCAGGAGTTGGTATATAATCCAACGGGGGCCAGGAGTTGGTATATAATCCACTAACTTACCTCTGTGTTGAAGTAGGCAATCTCGGGCGACAGGAAGGTGGGCTGGTCAGCGTACATATAGTAGCAGGTGTCCAGGAGTTGGTGGGCCAGGGTGAGATGAGACTCAGGCATGCCATGGTGGTAGCCCAGAGCTAGAGTGCCGGGGAGAAAGCAGACCAGGTGGTCCTGCAAAGAGAAGAGTTCATTTACAGTCGAATCTAGATATAAGAGAACAACTTCCAGGTCCAATTTACCTCTCTTCAAGTGAAAATAACCTCTTTATAAGAGAAACCTCGATATAAGAGAAGGATTTTCAGGTCTAATTTACCTCTCTTCAAGGGAAAACAACTTCTTTATAAGAGAACAATTTTCAGGTCCACTTTAATTCTCTTCAATAACCTCGTTATAAGAGAAACCTGGATATAAGAGATTTTTTTATATATATCTATTCTTTTATACCCAGGTTCGACTGAATTTAAATAATAATAATTTTTAGTGGAATTTAACCACTAGGCGAGGTTAATGCTTAAAGCATTCTCTACCACCTGACCATGGTGCGGCCTGCCAACATTTACTCACCCATTCATTCTTGAATTCAACATTTTGGGATTAACTCACCCATTATAATAATAAAACTCTTTGGTGGACGGTAACCACTAGGCGAGGTTCATGCTCAAAGCATTTTCTACCACCTGACCCTCAGAGTCTTCTTATTAGGTGGTCACAGACTCAAATTAATGAGGAAAAATTCATACACTGGGTGTGATTCGAACCAACGGATCCCTACGCTACCTGGATTACCAGACTAGAGCGTTAACCACTTGGCTACCCATTCATTCTTGAACTCACCATTTTGGGATTAACTCACTCATTCATTCTTGAACTCACCATTTTGGGATTGAACTTCTTGTGTTCGCGAGGGCCAGCTCCTAGTTCCCCCACAAAGAGCAGATTCCTGTTGGGAGTTCTGCGCACCAGATGCTTCTGGATGCCTGCCACTGACTCCAAGTAGTCGTCTCTGAGTCTAGAGGGGGGAGTGGGGGAGACCAGAGGAATCAATCATTTGCCGCGATTTACAAAGAGTTGTAAATCGGAATACCATTTTGTTTATTTTATTATTTATTTTATTTATTTATTTACACTTTATTAATAGGACATATTATATAAAACACAAATAATTACAAATTAAAATACAATATAATAGAAGAAAAAAATAAAGAAAAAAAAATATATATATATATACATAATATATTCTTTCTACAATTCATAATCTTTGTAGAACAAGTCGCTCAAATTTTGCTCCGTGTTTCGATTAACTTTGTTGTGTTTCTAGTGTACGAAATATTATTTGTTTTTATCTAAATTATAGTTTTTCACCTGCTAATTCTGAATCTGTTTGTGTTTTTTTCGTACGTGCAATACTAAAAAAGTTATACTGAAAAACATTTCCATCTTTTGTATTTCTTTTGTTTAACATACGGTAATTTTTTCCATGGTGCTAGTGTCACGATTCATTCAATAAAATCTGACCTTGAACACTTTCGAATTTCTTATCTTACCTCGGACCGTACTTAATACTTTGGTAAATTGCTCCCTAAAGTATCTGATGCTTTGGTGTAGCTGTTAACGCACAGATATTGAGTCCGACGATCCCCGGTTCAAATTCCCGTGGAAGCATTGCCTTTGCTGTTTATTTATTGTTTTTGTAATTGGTTCAAAAATTGAACTGGACAGTAACTGTTGACGAACATTGAGTTTTTGTATACATAGCTCGTGTGATTTATTTAATTTATTATTATTATTTATTATTATTACTGAACATTAAACTCATTAGTCAATACGCTACTTTAGATCGTTCCTTGACTTTCTTGTTTGGTGAACAATGGCTGCTCAAAGTGAGGAGTTCATGAAGTACGTGAGTCAGTTGGAGAAGCGCGTGCAGGAGCAGGAGCAGCTCATTACGTTGCTCAATGAGAAGCTCGCTGCCTTGCCGTCCTGTCCCAGTGTGTCCGGTCCCAGTGCTGGAGATGTTGGGAGGGAGAAAGCCAAGCCGATCAGACCAGATAACCGCGACTCTGTTTCATTCATGGGATCGAGGAAGAGTACTCAAGTTCCATCCGTCGTGCATACAAAATACAACCAGTATTTTGTATCTCGCGTCAACCCAGAGGTGACGGCTGAAACTCTTGCTCAAGATCTTCTCTCTACCGTCACTGGTTTAACCTCAGTTAAATGCAGTAAAATGAAGACAAGGTACTCCTCATACGCTTCTTTCAACGTAGTGATCCCTGCTGATCTTGGTCATCTGGTTGAGTCTGGCAGTGCATGGCCAGAGGGAGCTCTGGTCAGAATCTTTGCCGGCCGTCTTCTTCCTACCTACGTTTTGGAGTTTTACAACTCCGAGGCACCCTCCCATAAGTTGAGTGATGCTGCATCTGATAAAGCACCTAAGAAGAGTAAACCTGCACCAGGAGAGGCCCCTGCTCAACTTGGATTGGGAAAAAAACCACCCAAAACAACTGGTGGTTCTTCTTCTTCCCTGAATACTTCTAGGAGTAGTTCGAAGAGTTCTGTGTCCTCGGTGCCAGCAGCCGCTGGGTCTAGTAACGCAACCTCTCCAAAAAACTTACGGTCTCAAAGAAACACCACAAAAACGTAAAAACACTTGAATGTTATTACCATAATGTGGGGGGTTTGCGTACAAGGTTTGATCAATTAAAACAAGCTGTTGATGTGTCTCTTTATGATATTGTGTTTCTGTCTGAAACATGGTTTAACGATGACTTTTCCAATTGTGAAGTCAGATTTAATAATTTTGACATTTACCGTAGTGACCGTGACACAAATGTGTCTGGTAAATCTAGGGGTGGGGGGGTATTGATAGCTACCAGACGTGGACTTAAGACTCGCATAATTAATGTTGCTTCTCCTTTGTATTCTTATGATCATGTTTTTGTTCATGTACAGGTTGGCGAGACTAGTATACTCCTTGGCTGTGTCTACATTCCACCCAATTCCCGTCTCGAGGCGTATGTGGAGCACTCCACCACTGTAGAGAAGGTTGCACTGGATTTTCCCGGCTCTCAAGTGTTCATTGCTGGTGACTACAATTTGAGGGATGCAGTTTGGGATGTCGATGAGGATTCTTCTATGGTTGTGAACTGTCATTTGTCTTCGCCAGCTGTTCAAATTTGTGAATCTTTTACTAGTCTTTCTCTTAGTCAAGCCAATAGACTTTCCAACAATCATGGTGTTTTCCTCGATCTTTTGTTCACAACGGAATCCATTTCTACTGAATCTTGTATTGACCCACTACTCTCAAACAGCTTTCATCACAATGCCTTCTGTTTTAATATTCCTGTTCTTGGGCAGATTGAACAACTTTCTCGAAATGTTATAGTTTATGACTACGCCAAGTGTAATGTGTTAGAGTTGAGAAAGTTCTTGAGTTCTGTTGATTGGTCTTTTCTTCTTGACAGCGACATCGAAACAGCTACTGAACGATTTTATGAAATTCTTTTAGCGGGGGTGAAAATTTCTACGCCTCTGAAAAGAATTTATGATTCATCGTTTCCCGTCTGGTTTTCTAGGGAACTGAAGTCGCTTGTCTTGAAGAAGAAGAAGGCTCATCGAGATTACAAGAGATCTCACCTCGCCTCTGATTATATTATTTTTTCTTCTTTACGTTCCCGATGTAGTTACTTGAGCTCCAAGTGTTATAAAGAATATTTGGAAAAAGCTGATGATAGTCTCAAATCCAACCCACGTTTCTTCTGGAAATTTGCAAACGCCACACGCAAAACAGATGGGTTTCCTCGGAACATGTACTTAAACAACGAGACTAGCAGTTGTGGAAAAGACACTGTCAACTTGTTTGCTAGATCCTTCTCTTCTGCTTACGAGAGCACTGATCGCTCAATACCTGAGTACCCTCAGCTGGACCTTATCGATTTTAATTCCTGTTCATTTTCTTCTAATGAGGTGTGTAAGGCATTGTTGTCATTACCGCCCAAGTTTTCTTCTGGTCCAGATAATATTCCACCTTTTATTTTAAAAAAGTGTGCCTCGTCATTAGCAAATCCTCTATCTTCCCTGTTTAATAAGTCTCTCTTCTCTGGTAATTTTCCATCCTTATGGAAATCTAGCTTTGTCTTTCCAATTCATAAATCTGGTGACAGATCTAATATCTCTAATTACCGTGGTGTCTGCATCCAATCTGCCATTCCCAAAGTTCTTGACAAGCTCGTTTCTAATAGACTCTCCTATGCCTGTCGACATTTCATTTCTCATCGGCAACATGGCTTCACCAAAAATAGGTCCACAGTCACTAACCTACTCTCTTATCAGCATGATATTCTGACCTCTTTTCAATCTGGTCAAGACGTTCACTCGATCTATACTGACGTAGCTAAGGCATTTGACCGCGTAAATACTAGTATTCTTGTTAGTAAACTTAAATCTTATGGTATTGGCGATGCCTTTCTTCGCTGGTTGGATAGTTCGTTGTGTGGTCGCACCCAGATTGTTAAGATTGGTGACTGTATGTCCACAGATATCGAGGTGACCTCTGGTGTTGGCCAAGGTAGCCATTCTGGGCCTCTTCTGTTTAGTCTCTTTTTTAATGATCTTCAGGATGTTATTCATAATTCCTCATTTCTCATGTTTGCTGATGATGTGAAAATCTTCAAGTCCATTTCCAGCCCAAACGATTGTCAACTACTTCAACAGGATCTGGATTCTTTCTCTTGCTGGCTCACTCTCAATGGTTTAAAGCTCACTCTTAACAAGTGCGGCATCATGTCTTTTTCTAGGCGCAGGGACGTGATTCAGTTCCAATATTCTATCGAGTCTGAGCAACTTCGACATGTTGAGCACATCAAAGATCTTGGGGTCATTTTTGACGGGAAGCTTTCATTTGCTCTTCACACTTCCCACGTTTCTATGCGCTGCCATCGACTTCTGGGGTATATTTTTAGAACATCGAAGGGTCTATCCGCTAATTCTTTTATTCTACTGTATGTATCTTTGATACGTTCCCTTTTAGAGTATGCTGGTGTTGTGTGGTCACCCTCATACCAAATCCATAGTCACATCTTGGACAGGGTTCAGAAAAGATTTATTTTCTACTTCAATTTACGCTATCCTGATCTGACGGTGCAACTTGATTCGCTTGCTAATCGTCGTCTTCAGGCGGATTCAAGATTTTTCCGAAAACTAGTTGCTGGTGAACTTGACTGCTCCGAGTTGTTGGGCCTGGTTTCATTGAACTGCCATCGGAAACTAAGGAGAAGCAACACATTCTATGTTCCAACCTGTGGAACTAACTACGCTTATAACTCGCCTATCAATAGAATGATGAGAGCAGCTAATACATCATCTATTGATGTCTTCTTAAAAAATTGATGTGATGTTTACTGTGATCTATTGTAGCTGTAAATTTGTCTACTTGATTTTACCTTGTCTTTCATTCTATTATTTAATTTTGCTATTATCTTTACATTTTTGACACTGTGATATATATTTAATTTTATTGACATATTTTTTTACCTTTATTGTTGTGTTTATCTGTTTATATATTGACATTTGTAAATAGGACTAGCTCCGTTAATAAACACCCGTTTACCGGGCTTATTATTTAAATTTAAATATATTATGTCCTAACTAAAGGGCGGGGTTATTGCCTTTGGCAATCTCTTCCACCCAACCCTAAAATTTTACTGAGCGCACGACTAGCTCAGTGATAAGATACTCGCTTGTCATGCGGAGGGTCTAGGATTCGAACACCAGAGCCGACGAAAAATTTGTATTGAAAATTTGGCCACACTTGTTTGTAAGGGATACCTTCCGGTGCGCTCGTATATTGATCCAGCACTTAAAATCACTTTTCGTCCATCAGGGTGGGGCATACTATGGAATGGGTACGCTTCAACACGGACCACAAGCGTCTACAGAAGCTGTTGTTTCATGGCTACGAAAAAAATACTTTGAAACACTCATATTAAATAAATAAAAACATTTAAAAGTTTGATGTTTAACTTTATAAAAATACAGTTAATCTACAATCAAATTATACTGGCAGCTATTTTGATACTGTGCAATTTCTACGGTGACATTAGTAAGTGGTCAGTCTCAAATAAGCGAGGAAAGATCTGGGTTTAATAGCTTTATTAATTTATGCTTTGCCCTTGTTAGATTACCTATTATCATTAAATTCATTAAAGTCGATGTTTCGCGAAGATTATTATTATTATTTTTTATTTTTTTTTAGATATATTATAGGGTCACTGTACCGGTAGTCGCTCAGGCACCAGTTTTCGCTCAGAGGCTTATCTTTTTTCAAATAGGCTCCCTCCAGTATTTTATTAAATTATTAGGTACATTATTATATTTATATAAATATCAAATAAGATTAAATCTACTCACGAGGTCTTCGTCTTCCCCGTCTGAATCCACTGCTTGAGCAAGTACTCGTAGTAGCTGTCCCCCCGGGCCCCGAGCTTGATCTCCGAGCTGTCCTTGAACTTTCCGGTGTAGGGGTTGATGTAGATAGGCACCAGGCCGTCTAGTTTGGGGAGTGAGTGAACCAACTCCGAGACTAGGCTGGAAGCTTCCTGGGGAGAAACATAACGTAAATACCTCGTGAGGAAATATGAGGGGTTGATGTAGATAGGCACCAGGCCGTCTAGTTTGGAGAGTGAGTGAACCAACTCCGAGACCAGGCTGGACGCTTCCTGGGGAGAAACATAACGTAAATACCTCGTGAGGAAATATAAGGTTGAGTAGATAGGACAGGGTTAGATGGAGATGGAAGTGAACCATACCTCCGAGACCAGGCTGGACGCTTCCTGGGGAGAAACATAACGTAAATACCTCGTGAGGAAATATGAGGGGTTGATGTAGATAGGCACCAGGCCGTCTAGTTTGGAGAGTGAGTGAACCAGGTCTGAGACCAGGCTAGATGCTTCCTGGGGAGAAACATAACGTAAATACTACGCACTAGGCATGCACGTAGAATAGACGCTGTTCGAATCCAGGCCGTCTAGTTTGGAGAGTTAGTGAACCAGTTCCGAGACCAGGCTGGAAGCTTCCTGGGGAGAAACATAACGTAAATACCTCGTGAGGAAATATGAGGGGTTGATGTAGATAGGCACCAGACCGTCTAGTTTGGGGAGTGAGTGAACCAGCTCCAAGACCAGACTGGATGCTTCCTGGGGAAACACATAACGTAAATACCTCGTGAGGAAATATGAGGGGTTGATGTAGATAGGCACCAGACCGTCTAGTTTGGAGAGTGAGTGAACCAGGTCTGAAACCAGACTGGACGCTTCCTAGGGAGAAACATAACGTAAATACTATACATGGAGGTACGCACTAGGCTTGCACGTAGAATAGACGCGGTTCGAATCCTGGCTGGATGGATAATTTTCTATTCTGACTTACATTCTCTGGGGTTCAGCCTCATAGCCTCAAATAGAAAAGTAAAGGAGGCTGTTAGTAATACGGCGCTAGTTTTGTTAAGAGAACCTTGCCTTACCACAAAGAAATCATACTTTGTTCTTCAACAAACTTTATTAAAAACCATAACTTGTATGGTTTTTAATTTTTGTGGGTAGCGCAGCATTACTAAGAGCCTCCTTTACTTTTCGAATTATTCCATTACACTAATTTCTTCTCACTCTGGTAATGCCGCCACTGGTCGTTACTCATACAAGTAACTACTCATTTTTCCTCACGAGGTATGAGTGGACCCCGAACATCCAAGTACAGAGCAGAAAAATTCCTACCCCGCTGGGGATGGAACCCAGGTCACCATGCGTGCAATGCCTAGCGCTCTAACTTACTCTGCCACGGTGACTACTTAAAAACCATAAATTTTAACTCGAGTTTATTTAGTAACCATAAAAAAATTGATCAAAATAATTGTTTTTTTTTCCAACTAAAATCTACCTCAAACTTCTTGAGCTTGGTGACCCGGGACAGGTACCGGAACTCCAGCTGTAGCGTGGTGACCTCTGCTGTGCTTGAGTCTGGACTCCAGCGCGGTGCGTGAGGAATGTGGGACGCTAGGTTTACGTCAGAGTACGGGATGCCGCTCGGGGACTTCTCAAAGCATGGCAGGAGAGCCTCACCTGAAATCAGGGGGAACATTTTGGTTTGAATTAAATTTGGTGAAGCAAATTTTTCCACAGAAAAAAAAACTTGGAACCATTCTCGATCGACAGCTTACTTTTTAATAATTTGGTTTATTTTTATTTACATTTTGCTTTATATTTTTATTATTTTGTTTTTTGTTTTGAGAAGACAAGAGAAGAGAATGAGAGAAGATCTTTATAATAATTCATAATTACAATAAATAAAAACATTGAATTGAATTAATGGATACATACTTAGATAGAATCAGTTAAATGCTAAGATGACTATGCAGGTACTTGCAATATGAGTATGTTGCTACTAGAATGTTAGTATAACCATCTAGAAAATATGAGATAAAACAAAATCACCCAACTCCATTTTTTACTTTCTGCTGTTACCAGTAAGGTTTTTTTTTAACATCACTTTCAACTGCTTGGTCTTATCACGACGGTGGTTTTACCCTCCATTGGCTGGAAGCTCACAAAACAGTTACTGAAACTAACCTCATCTAGCATGAGTGGAGCCAAGAATATCCAGCATCACGAGGGTTACAAGGTTCACTTTAAATTGAAGTGACGGTGATTTTGTGGCGAAGAAACATTTGTAGCCAAAGAATAAAACGTGTTCTACTCACCCAAATCCAGTGCCTTGCTGATGAACACATCATCGCGGGAGAAGTAGTATGCAGACAGGAGACCTCCTAGCACTCGTATGGTGGCTTCGAACAGATTCACATCAGCTGTGCTTGACTCTAAACTGAGGCGAAACTCATCGCGCACCCAATCACGAGCCTCCGTGAATTCTATATTAAAGATTTTTTCAATTAATTGTTATTTTATGTTTACATTTAAAATAAAACAAAGAAAAATAGAGAACTATCAGCTTTTTAGTATTGCAAGACGTATTATTGTGGTAAAAATCCCAAATGGGAGGATAACTTTTCATGTCCTGGCTGGGTTTCGAACCCGCGACCTCTGGAATCTCTGGATTCACAGAGTGCCGCCTTTACCATTGAGCTGCCGGGACACACAGTCCCGGGAGCATGACAATCCAGAGAGGTAATGCTGCCAGCGTATTGGGAGCATTGCCATCAGAAGAATTGCTTTCCATGTTCTATCTGTACATTTTAATAAACTTACCTCATTATTTAATTAAAAGTCAAGGGACAAACACGGTCGACCTCGGAGGTTAGTTGTTTGAGTCCCAAATACATATGACAATTTAGTAAGGCGAGTTTGGGTAGCTGTGATTAACACAAATATAACTTTTTTACTCATTCATCTTGTATCCACTGTAGTCGAGTGAAGAAGCATGGCTTGCGCGAGCAGTGACCTGGATTGGAATCTCAGTAGGATAGAAAATATTCTACTCTGTACTCTGGATGCTCAGAGTTCATTCATACCTCGCGAGGAATAATGAGTAAATTTATGAATATGGATAGCAAGAAACCAATGTTGGAATTATGAGTGACCAATGAGTTACTTGGGCAAATATAGTTCAACCCACCTTTAGTAAGTCCCATAATCCAGAGCGTATCCAAACTGTCAACCAGAGTGAGCCCCAGTCCAAACCACTTATGTGCTGTCTTGGTCAGTGGCTTTAACATGTCCTGCCCCCAGGCGTACTGGCGATAGCCTTTCCACGCATGCTTGAACCCGTCCACTACCGCCCTCTGGCGGGCGTTGGTGGAACCAGAGAACACAATGGGCTCCCCCACTTCCTCTTCTTTCTGGGGTGTCTCGAGGGCATTGACCCCTGGGTCATTGACCTTTGAGTCCGGTTGATGGTGTGAAGTGACTAGGTTTGAGTCATCTAGTTGATTACTTTGCTCCTCATTGAAAGGGTCTTCCCGTAGAGGTGTCTGTTGATAACAATAATGAATCTAATGAGGGCAAAAAAATTGACTATGAAGTCCGGAATTAGGGCTACAAGGATATTATTGAAGAGTTAGAAAGCAAAATTTATGTTACATGAAATAGCTTTACAAAAATGTTAATGTAATTGGACCCATTTTTAATTTTAAGTCTAAAGTTTTTTTTTTTAATAGATACGTTTTACTTGTATGAATAATTATTAAGTCAGCGGTTCCCAACCGTTGAGCCGCGGGCAGCTCGCTACTGGGCCGCAGATGCTTGCCGAAACTCAGGAAATAATACTAAAATAGTGCAAAATAAAATCGGGGTAGGCCGCAAAATTGTTTTAAAAATATTATTGGGCCCCCAAGCTAAAAAGGTTGGGAACCGCTGATTTAAGTAATTGAGTATTGGCGGGACTTAACAAAATTTTGGTGTTTAAAAAAATCTAAATTTTTGGGGGTCGTATGACACTATTTATGAAAAGAACAGAAAAAAAAATTGAAAAATACTTTACCTGCAAAGGCTGATTAATATTGATTGAACTGAGAGGTTTCCTTTTGTGAGGTTGTGACTTTGAATAAGATATAGACAGCCAAATGGTTAAAACTAGGACTAGAACTGTTAGACGTAATAAATTTTTCTGAAGCCTTGATAATGACATCCATACCTGGAAGAGAGAATAATGAGAAGGACAAATGTTTTATACTGCATAATTTTATGAGCTGGATGGAAGAGATGGACACTCAAAAATCTCAAGATCCATGAAACATGGAAAGTTGGGGAAAAATAAAAATGTATATACCTACATAAAGGGAACTAGATTTTAATATGATAGTACCATTGAATTTCATACTGAAATCAAGGTTGTCTATTCTCAAAAGTGCCAAAAAGGTTAACCATAATTTTCCAAATACCTACTTCTAAAGATTTTTATGTTGATAACTAATTATAATGTTTTCCTAGGTTAGTAGTCACTGTGGCCAAGTGAGTTAGCACTCTAGGCATTGCACACATGGTGACCTGGGTTTGACCCCAAGTGGGACAGTAATTTTTACTTTCTTTATCCTATAATAAGGAAAGTATTGTATTCGTCGAAAATTTGACCTACCCAGTTTTTCACATTTCTGGACGAATCATAGCCTCAGGATACCAAAAAAGTTGTTTTCAGCCATTGGTCCGTGCGTCTGTCTGTCTGTCTGTGTGTCTGTGTGTGAACAGGATATCTCAAGAACGGTAAGAGCTAGAGACTTGAAATTTGGTATGGAAATTAATTTTATACACCAGACAAACCACGAAACTTTTGGTTGCAATCGGCCGCAGAATGCGGCCGCAGGGCCGCAAATATTGGCCGCAAGCGCCGTTTCTATGAATTGGTTAAAGATACAAAAAAAGTTGGAGAACAACATTTTCTTAGGTTAAAAAAATAATAGGGGTCTATTCTGATCATTTTTTTGATATCTTGAACTTTTTGGAACTCGGCCCCAATTTACGGGTATTTTGGGGGGGACCCGCTTGGAATAACTTTTTTATTATTCATCCTAGATGGAGGTTGTGACATATCAAATCCAATGATTTTAAGGTGCTGATTACGAATTTGATGTTTATTTTTAGCTAACCGTTAGCTTTGAGTCACCAGTGGCTTTTGGTCCCGTTTCCATTCCTAATATGATAAGGAAAGTCGTGTGATGTTTACACCAGATTTTTTTGCTCTGTACTTGGATGTTGGGGGTACACCCATACCTCGTGAGGAAAAATGAGTAGTTACTTCTATGAGTAGCAACCAGTGACAGCATTACCAGAGTAAAAAGAAATTAATGCAATAGAATTTGAAAATTGAAAGAGGCTCTTGGTAATGCTATGCTACACACAAAAATTGTGAAGAGGCCTTGTGCTTCACCACAGATAAAATCATACATACATGTTTTCTTAGCTGTCTAAGATATCTCCTGAAAATGATGTGAGTTTTAACCTCATTAACAATAAATTGAACAACTTACCCTCCAAAGGCTTCTTCTCTGCAGTAGAGGCTGGGTGAAGTCAATGCGTCCCAGATTATCAACAGTGAGGGAGATGTATTCATTTCTCAAGTTGTTATGACTATGTGAGAACATTCTAGAAATATTCAAGTACACCAGTGATGATTTCTTTCACAGATAACAAATTTTCAAGGGTTTAACTAGTCCATTTAAGCATTTGAACACTCAAAATTCTGGGGGAAAAAATGAGATATATTTATAACAAAATTAGTATTACCTTGTTGTTTATATCTGTGGCTAAGACTAGTCACATATATGCCAAAAGTTTGATTGTTTGAAAGCTATTGCTAGGTAAATGCTTAAATTTTAAGGGGATACAAGACCAAAAAAAAAATCATATGGAAAAACACCTGTCCTTACTCAAGTTCCTGGTTCTGATATATTAAGCAGGCTTGGGGCCCATGAACTGCCATGGAATTTGCTCAATCAGTACCACATTTGTCTTAAAAACATGTGAATTTGTCCATTGAATACCTACTAATTTTTGAATGTTGAAAAGAGTTTGTTCCACTCTTTTTTGAATATGATATAATTTTCCTTAGTCCTGATATTAAAAAATCATCCCTGATACTTTGGCGATATTTTAGCTTAACACTCTCACAACCAGCACTTTCTTTGCATTCCACTGCCTAGGATCGGCACTCTGGAGGTATGTTTTTGCGTAGGAGTCTTAGGACTGGATTTTTTTTCCTCCTAGTATTTATTTTGTTTTGCATAGTAGATTGGTCTCATGAGATACAGATACGGTGTACCACCCATGGTACAAGCAGGCTTGAAATGAGGGATCTCTGTTGGCCAACAATGGCCCAACCTGTTTATTCCATGCACACATCTTTGTACCACCTGTGGTACAACCAGTTGCAAGAGTGTTAATTTTTGGCCAAGATAACATACATTTCACCTCATCTTGACCAAAACATATCTTATGGGTGAAAGCTTGCTGTGGATTCTCCAGAATAACACTTTTGTCCTAAAGAGTTTTAAGACAAATCACTCAAAAAAATTGAAAATGAATTTTTCATAGTCCTGTAGTTGGTTCCAGAAATAGTCTCAAATCTCATAAACTTCTTTTCAACTGTCACACAACACACTATTCTGATTGGTTAATATGAATACAATAACCAATCAGCATGTGTTGTGTGATGGTTTGAACTGAGTATCGGGGATTTTGAGAGAGGAGAGTGTTTCTGGAATGAGCTACTGATAACAAAAATTCATCACTGAAAATCTGCCACATAAACATTGGTCCTCTTTGAAAAGATACAACGGGCATCAAAATTTGAATACTCATGGTTAGATTGATAGAGAAAAGTATGGATTAAGGAAGGAAGCCTTTTGAAGATTTTGGTGAAACTAGGTACCAAACTTACCTTGGGTATTATTTCCAGTCCATCTGATTAGTTTGAAAGCCACTTATCTAAGTGGTTTCGTTCTATTAAGGAAGGAAGCCTTTTGAAGATTTTGGTGAAACTAGGTACCAAACTTACCTTGGGTATTATTTCCAGTCCATCTGATTAGTTTGAAAGCCACTTATCTAAGTGGTTTCGTTCTAGCTACTATCTCTAGTGCTAGTGACACACAACTCTGATAACAGGACTGAATCTAACCATTCGAAGATTTTCAGAAGCAAAGACAACCTAAGCTCACATTAATGATTGAGCTAACGTCTGTAATGAATTGGAATATTATTGTTAATAATGTTAACTCGCAAAAAGAAAAGGATTAATTAAATATTAATTAAATCGAAGTAACACTTGATACTACCGATTACCAATTTGATTTTTGAAAAAAAAATATTATTTTTATGTAACGCGCCGCCACATGACATTGTTGCCAAATGACTCGGGAAACCCTAACCAAAGTTTTTGTCCCAAGAAAACCCTACTCAGATTTATACGGGAAAAATATAAGAATCTGTGGTTACATATCAAGAGGGGAAGTTGATAAGAAGAAGGGGAAATTGTTTATGATTAAATTTGAATAATGGCACCAATTTTCAATTTTTCATGATAACAGATAATTGGCCTTGTCCTCTGCTACAGTACCTACGCTTTTTTTTTTACTGTTGGCTCTTTCTCTATTTCAAAGTTACTACTTTACTCTTTACTATCAGGTTTTATCAGTTCAGTTCAATTTTATCCCTCGTTCCGAACAGTTCGTGTTTCCAGTGAGATCTATTTGTTTTTGTCAAATTCACAACATCAGGTGAGAACTACAATCAAGTGCTAACAAACATCTTACATAACACTTCTAGATAACTGATAATAGATAATAGGGCTATTACATTGTTTCTTATAAGTGACTGTTTTTAGAGTTTTTCCAAATTTTCCATAAAATTAAGTAAAGAGATTGAGATAATACACATAATTATTATCAAGTTAGGCAGGTATGTCATCATGGGGAAAAAATCACAACTTGAGGATTATTATTTTTAATTTAATGGTAAAGCTTTTGAGTGTGATTACACAAATGATAGGACAAGTTTATTCTTTATAACATAAAATAGAAGTGAAAAATCTAAGTACCTACCTACCTAGGTACTATTGTTAGGAAAAAATTAGGACTTTCATAGGTGAGAATTTTAAAAATTCATCCATGATTTTTACTTCAAATACAAATATCAAATACTCGTCTCATATTTTTGAAGAGAACTTAATTGTTAAGTAGGTATAAAACTTTCTCTAGTTTTATTGACCCCCATAATTTTTATGTTTCAGTAAAATGTCCAGAGACGCTGCAGCTGAACAGCTCAGTAATTTTAAAAGCTCCATCAAGGTAAGTTGATTTAGGTTCTGTTGTTGCGGTGTTGTTTTTGTAATCAGCTTGGCTACAGCTTCTGTCAAGCTCTTTGGTGTGGTATGCTATTGATTGTTGTTCCCTAAATGTAGTAAATGGAATTCAAATTTCCTGTTATAAAATACTATTCAATTCCTTAATAATAAATACCCTTTTTTCACTGATTTTTTTTTTTTATTACTTTATTGAAAAATATTCACAATTGTATAGCCAGGATTTCATTTACAGAAATCTGGGCCATATTTCATGAAGTGAAATTTTAACAATTTAAATAGATCCAAAATTCCAAAACACAAAAAACATATTGCTTGAAAGAGCCACAGGGGACTTCTTTTGACAGATTGCACTAGTGCCTAAATGACTTTTTACTGGACATGGTAAAAATATTTAGAATACCTTTAAAACCTATCCAAAGTCCAAAGTAAATAACCATAGGTCCAATATTAAAATAAGATATGCTGTAGTGATTTGAAAAATTACATTAATAAAAATCCTTAAAATCTATCCAAAAAAATACTATTATATATCCTCAGATATCAGCGCAGGCAATTTTAAAAGGTTTCATTGAAAAATCCCAGCATTTTTTCATAGAGATTATCATCTCAGAATGTATAAATAAAAAATACCAAAGGATAATTTTTTGAAAGGAAACAGGAAACACTATTTGTGATTTTTTTAATCTTAGAGAAAATCTATACAAAATTGCAACTAAAAACTCTTCAGCAGTACTGCAGGAGACTCACAGCAAAGAATGTCAATCAAACCAAAATTGAATAATATTGCCATGCATTAGGATCAATTGATCAAAAAAGTGATCCCGAAAAATAATTATTGTTAATGTTTGCTATGTAAATCTGTGTAGGCATACTCCATCTAAAAGAAAAGACATGGTATGAATAAATTCTTCCTCCTTTTTTCTCTTTTTTTTGGGTCACCTATTCCTCTCTTTCTCTTTATTTTTCCATTCAACACTTTAAGGATTTATTTCTTTCTTATGAAATTAACTTTTTATTATAAACTAGGCTGCCACCAAGAACTCCTGTTCCTGGATAAAATACAATTTCTGTAGGTTTCATGAAAAAATGAAAACTTCTCACAAAAATTCCTGAGAAGAAATCTTATGTAACCACAAAGTTGTGAGAGGTGGGTAAATATTTCTCATTTCACAAGCTTGTTAATTACAAGGCGATGAAATCTGATGCAAGAAAAATATTCTGTAATTAAATTGATTTTATGTGTCATCCAATCAGGAAGTATACCTACATTTTTTGTTGTTGATTTCCTTCATATATTTTTACTTTCCTTATTATACAATAAGGACGGTATTGTATTCGTCGAAAATTTGACCTACCCAGCTTTTCACATATCTGGACGAATAATCAGCCTCAGGAGTAGGCACCGTGGCAGAGTGAGTTAGCGCGCTAGGCATTGCACGCATGGTGACCTGGGCTCGATCCTCAGCGGGGCAGGATTTTTTCTGTTCTGTACTCTGGTGTTCGGGGTCCATTCATACCTCGTGAGGAAAAATGAGTAGTTACTTGTATGAGTAACGACCAGTGGCGACAGAGTATAAAGAAATTAATGTAATAGGATAATTACTGACCCTAACAGCATTCGCTGATGAAGGACACACAGCAAGGGAGATATATAATGTAATAGGATAATTCGAAAAAGTAAAGGAGGCTCTTAGTAATGCTGCGCTACCCACAAAAACTGTGAAGAGGCCTTGCTTGTGCTTCACCACAAATAAAACCATACATACATAGCCTCAGGATATCAAAAAAGTTGTTTTCGGCCATTGGTCCGTGAGTGTGTGTGTGTGTGTGTGCGCGCGTGTGTGTGTTATGGTATGAAAGTTGATTTTATATTCCACACGAGCCACGAAACTGTTCGTTGAAATTGGCCGCAGGTTGTCCACAAGGACCGTTCCTTTGAATTGGTTAAATATACAAAAAAAAAAACATTGAGAACAACTTTTTCTTAGAATTAAAAAATAATAGGGGTTAACTCAGATTATTTTTTTGATATCTTAAACTTTTTGGAACCCGGCCCCAATTTACCGGTATTTGCAGAGGGTCCCGTTTGGACTAACTTTTTTACTATTCATGTTAGATGGGGGTTGTGACATATCCAATGATTTTGAGGTGCTGATTACAAATATTTATTTTTAGCTAACTGTTACCTTTGAGTCACCAGTGGCTTTTGGTCCCGTTCCCATTCCTAATAGGATAAGGAAAGTCATGTGATGTTTACACCAGATTTTTGATTTATTTTTTTCTCTTACACGTAAAAGAGTTCCTAAAGATCTTAATTTTATATCAGTAATATTAAGTATGCACATTGAAATTCTTTATTGGTAAAATTGTAAACAAGTTTTGCTCTGGGGCCTCTCTAGGCGAGGGTCTTGTTGTGCAACTTGGGAATGCTGGCAAAGCACCAAGTAAGTGCCCATCCTTATTTATCCACAGCCTAATGGAATGCTTGACAAATAAAATGAAAATTTGCTGTTATTTCAGATAGTAGAATTTCCAATTAAAAAATCGTTAGCTCGTTTTTGCACTGTTCTAGGCATCGAAGTATGATTTTAAATTCTTTAATATCATGGAAAGTATGAAGGTGAATAGTGAATCATATTATTCTGCGGTGTCTTTCCAATCATTTACGTGATTAACACAAATAATAGAATAACTAACTTAACTAAGTATACTTCTTGGATAATGAGCATTGATTCTTGTGATTTTAGTTTGTTGTGACTCACTAAGTTACATAACTTCCGCACGTGTATAAGTGAGAATAGTTTAGTGAGAACTTATGACTTCCATTTCTATATTTTCAAATCTCGTTCTAATGATGCAATTTTACTCAATATTACAATTCCCACGAGTAAACCCATCGGATGGAAATCGTATACTATGCTATGGAAAATCAGGTATCCATTGGTTTTTATATCGCTGAAATCAGTATTGCATATACATATACTGCTGTGTCTTGTACATATAAATCATATAATGTACCTACAATTAGTCAATTTACTTTAAATTTGAATGAATTAGATCAATAGTAATATGGGTTAGACCTCAATAGTATCAGAGACCACAAATACATAATAATGAGCCTAGTGGTTAGGTGTTATAATATTTATTAATTGTAAAATAATAATAAGAATTCTCACAATCCTAGGAATTAAACCTGGGACCAGCCAGCGTGAGTGACACGTTGAATACACCAGTTCTCTCGAGACCGCTAAAGCTAAGCAACGTCGAGCTAGGTTCTTACTAATATGGGGGAGGGAGGGGGTCACCATTCAGTGTTTAACCTCTGTAAACCGGACTATTCCCATCCCAACCCAGACTGAGTCTAGCTTGTGAGTTTTTAGCGAATGAACGGGAAAACTGCCGTCTTAAATAACCTCTCTTGTTAGAAAGAGACATCTCGTACACACATAGACCCACACTCACCGCAGATAAACAGACAGACAGACACACACACACACACACACACACACACACACACACACACACACACACACACACACACACACCACAGGCACACCTTACATAACTCAGAGTGGATTAGCTTGTCCATCTCAGTGTGCTAGTTGCACCAAGTTATGTTTTATTTTCCCGTGTTCCTGGCTTGGCTCACGCACACACTAATTTGCAATTCATATAAGCTGCCTACATTCTACATTGCTCATCTGGGACTTGTTTTTCCATTTTATGTAGGTTTCTATACCTATCTATCTCTATGCATTTTTCATACCAAATTAACACACTGTGTGCCAACCCAAAAAATGATGATTATCCCCTTAGCCACAATACAAAGAATTGTCTTTCAATATGAGAGACAATAATGATAGATGAAAACCAAACATACCTGGATTTTCCTCAGGGGCCACTCTTCAAACTCTCCATATTAAATGGATTGTAGCGTCGCTCAATATTGAGAGACTATGCTCGAAAGTAAAATCTAATGTCGCTCAATATGAGCTGTCTCTCATTATGAGCGGCGAGGGACCCAATGTTTTAATGTATGTATCTATGTATAAGTTTTAGTAATGAATAGTTGGATTGGACCACATAACAGACGATTCTCTTGGAATATAACACAGCTACACTAAAACCACGCAATTGCTACTCGATGTGGTTAAGGCGCTAGACTTGTAATGTAAACAATCTTAGCTAGCGTCGATGGCACGTTGAATTCAGCAGTTCTCGCTCTGTTACTGAAGTTAAGAAACGCCCAGCGATTATAGGACTTGAATGGATGAGCATTCAAATTCGAACCCTCGTGATGCAGGCTATTCCCGGCCCCATTTAGGCTCGGTGAGGTTAATTCGAGTTGCTGGTTTGTGTATTTCCAGCGAACGGAGGGTGAAACCCATGTCGTGATATGACCATGCAGTTGAAAGCGACGTTAAAGAAAAATCTAGCCTCAAATCCCACTCAATATTTTGTATGTGATATCCCGGCTGGGTTTCGAACTCGCAACCTCTAGATTACCAGACTCATAACTTGACCACTGTGCTACCGGGACTAACTGATGTTTCTATTTACTCTAGAGTAGCTTTTCTCAAACTGTGCTCCGGTGTCCAGGGCTCCAAGAAATTTACAAGGGCTTTTTGTTACTACACGCCAAAAATAGTTTGGGATCCGCTGCTCCAGAGAGTTCTCTAGAAGAAAAATGAATAACTCCACCAACATCAGCAAGAGCTTAACAACAACTACCTACAAGGTGCAATAATATACTGAGGGTGACGATTAGTAGTCATTAATCAGTGACTAACTATCAGGTAGAGTAGTAGTCACAGCAGGACGTTAAGTGAACCACCATTATTAAGCTATTAGTACCTATGGGTGACAAACGGGATTTAATAGGGGGTAACATCGATTAGGTAGTCAAGTGCTTAACGAGCTAGACTGGTAATCCAGGCAGCGTAGGGATCCGTTGGTTCGTAACCCACCCAGTGCATGAATTTCTCCTCATTAACCGAACACAGTGAGGGAGCGAAGCGACCTCCACTAAGTAAGGTTCTGTTTTAACTTGGGTACTTGACAATTTGGCGTTCGTTTGTTTGTCTGTCTGTCTGTTCCGCGCTAACTCCCGAAGGGATTCCTCAAAATTGTTCAAATTTAGTATACATAGATGTTTATTGGGGTCCTAGAATTTTGGGCCAAATTACGCCACTCAGGGACAAATGGGGGCCGTTTTGGTAAAAATTGAAAACGATTTTTCTTTTTTATTGAATAAAGCATGGATTTTGAAATTTTGTTGAGTCGTTATGAAAATATATTTGAGTTAAGTAGTGAAATTTTGTGATCGTGAAAGCTAAGAGGGCCGCGCTGTGGTAAAGAATCGAAAAAGGGCCGGTTGATATTTTTTAATTGAAGTATTGAATAAAAGGTCTCGATGTCCTCATAGATTATTAAAGATGAGTCAATTGAAAAGAGAAAAAAATGCTTTTTCCGAAGTTTCAAGATCAAACACCTCGGCCGAGGTGTGAAGAACGCCTATACAAAGAAAGAGACAGCCCGGCAGAGTGTAAGGTTACGGAAAACATAGTTCCCATGCATTTCATGTACTTTCAGCCAGCGAAAAGTGCAACATGAATTTCAAAAATCGCGATTTTTATTGCAGAAATGGGCTCTACGTTGAAAAATAAGTTGATTTGACTCTTTGTTTGACTTCCTAGGCCACCGGAAACCCTATTTTCGAGACCCCCCAACAATCGTGAAAGACATGAAAAGATTCATAATTTTTTTTTTTTTCTGTTTTTTTTTTTCATACGGATCCTTTGAGACCCGACTTCGTGTCTTTAACTTGGCACTGAAGATTAGGTGAGGTGTCTAAAGTGATCAAGATATAATGGAGATGAGCCCGGACCAAAAAAAAATTCTAAATTATAAGCGGGCGGCCCATTTGGGCGGCCTCGGGTTTTGGGAGCCCAAATCGGGAATTGAAGGATAATACTAATCTTAAGTGGTATCAAATGAAAGATCTTGATGAGCAGATACCAAATTTATTGATTTTATTCCTTCATCCGGTCCACTGGGTGGCTCGCTGGCTCCTGGTGGCCTTTTCATTTTCTTTGGCGGGTAGGTACCTTCGAATCCTTAGCTTAGTGGTCAGATCTTGGCCAGTATGTAATTTTCGAGATGACCTCGCTCTCTCACTGCAAAATTTTAATGTTTAAGTTTCCAAGTATTAATTTAGTTTATTTTCCGTCCGTTTCTTTAGAAGATAACTTTATCTATTGGTAGCATGCTCGACCTGCCACCCAGTCAGCATGGGTTCGAATCCTGGCGGGGACAAAATTTTTTAGCTCTATATTTTCAATTTGGGCTTAACGTTGTTTTGTTTTTCCGATCTTTATATTTGATCTTCATGACGAACCCATTACCCTCGCGAGGAAAATTTTAGTAGTTGCAGAATTGGGTAATGACCTGTGGCGGCATTACGAGATTGATTTTGGACAATCATGGTTGGATGGAAATAAAATATGATTAATTAGCTCCCATAATGTCGATGCTACTCACTAAAAGTTGTGACAAAGTAGTGACTTTGGCCAAGTGGGTAGCATACTAGGCTTGCACGCATGATGACTTGGGTTCGATCCCCTTCAGGGAAGTTTTTTTTCTCTGTCCATTATGTCCGGGGTACACTCATACCTCGTGAGGTATTGATAAGGGACGTCACCACCGAGTTCTCTCCCGCTCATGGTTTTATCAACACCAAATTGTTTCCCGTTGCGTCGCTTGGATTTTTACCTGATTTTATACCTACATATTTTAGGCCTAGCATAAAAATTATAATCGAAACACCTAGGAATCATTGATACAGACCTGAGGCATGGCCTTCTATGTATTTTTCCTAACCCTATGATAAACCCAAGGCATGGCCTATATATTTACCTAACCCTACTATAAACCCGAGGCATTGCCTTCTATGTATTATCCCTAACCCTACTATATTCCTGAGGCATGGCCTTCTATGTATTTTACCTAACTCTACTATACACTGAAGGCATTGCCTTTCATTAGTTAGAGATTTAAAAGATTTCCTTATAAAAGGCCGATTTTTATATAAAAATGATAATTTTATAGTTTTCATTTTCTTAAATACCTAATGTTAAAAAGCATGGTTTTATTTGCGGGAGAGATCCTCGTGGTGACCCCTGCAACAAGCCGGAGAGAATTCGGGTAAGAAAAGGTCAACGGGAGAGAACTCATTACCTCACCTTGATGAGGTGATTACAAATTAATTTCTTTGGCATTTGTAAATGCAGGTGTTTTAGTGTCCCTCATAGGAGGCTCCGAGGTCTATTTAGCATTGAAAATTTATATATTATTTACTCACTTTGGGGACTCAGGGGGCCAAATCTCTGATCCAAATACATATTGACCTTGGAAAAATTAAATACGTACTGCTAAAACTATATCTAAAAAAAAAAGACAACTTGGTACATTCACATTTTCCCAGCTTATTTACTTTTGTTATTCATAATGTTTCAGTAGTGTATGAACCTATATTTTCGTACAAAAAGAACTGATATCCCCCCAAAAACACCACTTCGTGGTTAAAAAAAGAAGAACGCCTCACTCAAAAGAATGATTATAATTAGCTAAAAATAAATGATATCAAATTGAGAACACCTTACCACCTCTCTTTCTATATCTCTGCACTCCTCTCTGAATTTATTCCTCTTATGTTTATCTTTCTTTATCCTTTCTAGGGGTCATCCTAAACTTGATTTCTCTTTAAATTTACTTGTTGTACGGCAATAAAAAAGGCGGTCGCGGTGTAATTTTCTCGATTCAAATCAAATAAGTTCAGGAAAATCATACTCCGACCGCCATTTTTTATTGCCGTACAACAAGTAAATTTAAAGAGAAATCAAGTTTAGGATGACCCCTAGAAAGGATAAAGAAAGATAAACATAAGAGGAATAAATTCAGAGAGGAGTGCAGAGATATAGAAAGAGAGGTGGTAAGGTGTTCTCAATTTGATATCATTTATTTTTAGCTAATTATAATCATTCTTTTGAGTGAGGCGTTCTTCTTTTTTTAACCACGAAGTGGTGTTTTTGGGGGGTTGTATTATTCATAATTTAACTCGCCTGTCGTGTGAAACATTTTCTTTCTCTTGGGTAATAGAAACTACTTATTACAGAATTTACTTATTTCCATTGTACCTTTGTCTAGAGGTCTAGACATTGTCCTAATATACTCATTACTGAGTAGGTACATTACAAAGTAAATGCACATAGGTGCTACTAAAAGGCAGTAATGGCGATTCAAATTTGGGCTACAGTAAACAGTAATTATTGTTGTTTGATCATTAGGGTGGTGGACCTAGAGATCGACCGACCTGCAGGTTACAAGTCTGATCAAGCTATATAAGGATTCCGGCGTCGACGACACGTTGAATACACCAGTTCTCGTCAGATCTCTTAAAGTTAAACAACGTCCTACCCCTCGTGATGCTACCTATTTTCGGTTCCAACCCAGGCTGGGTGAGGTTAATGTAGGTAGCTGCTTTGTGAGTTTTCAGCAAACAGAGGGTAAACCTCCCGTCTCTGATAATTTATTGTGAGCATAGAGGACTATTCCTTCTTCGTTGACTTTCCTTGGTACATCAGCTTCTCTGTTTTGACTTCATATTAATATCATAAATAAGCTTTTCCACCCAACCCTGCGCTTTCCTCCCTTGGGATCATCCGAGTTACCTAATATATTTATTCCTCGTGGTTCTTCGTGTCTTGAACTCCCAGGACATGCAATCCAGCACTTTAATCATGCACTCTAATGATGGTTCAAAGTTTTGTCTTCAGCTAATGAGGTATGACCAGGGTTTCGGTTGACCTGTGTCACGCAAAGGGTTATTATAAAATGTCCTCTATCTGCAGCACGGGTACAGCTACTCTTACGTAATAACCGACCTCAGTAGCTTGATCGATAAGGCGGCGGACTTGTAATCTGGAGGTCGGTGGTTCGAGTCCCAAGTTAAGCAAAATTTTAGTAAAGCGAGTTTCAGTATTGTGATATCACGATTGTGATTTACACAAAAATGATAACTATAAAAATTACGTAATAATAATTTTAGACACTTTTTTATATGGCCCAATCAGGACTGGTCCAGTATTTCCAGCAACCCTTTTGGTGTTATTTTATGTGGTCAAAGGCTTAAATGATCATTATATTATTATTAATTGATGGGGTTTAACGTCACATGCCACAACCAACAAATCTCAACAATGAGGTTGTAAAAAAGGCAAAGTGTAAGAAGAAAAACTTCACACATTCAACAACAAGGTCGAGACAAGGTTTCAGCCTCCATTTGTTAGAAACATACAAACCTGCTATACCCACATTAAACTCACCCAGCCTGGATAGGGTCGGGAATAGAACCAGCATCACGAGGGCTCAAATTTAAATGGTCACCCACCAATTCCTAGTTTCGTAGAATGCTACTTTATACTTCAGTCCTAACCTCGCTGGACGTTGCTTAACTTCAGTGACAGAACGAGAAATGGTATATTCAACGTGCTATCGACACTAGCTTATCAACGATTTGGTGTAGTGTTTATGTTGTTGTTACCAGCTTAGCTACTGCTGGGGGGGGAGTGATGGTCTCCAGCCAACTTAAGTGGTAAAGTTGGCTCGTTCTGAACCATATATTTATATGTGCTATCAACAATTTGGTATAGTATCTATCGATATCGACAGCGTAATACTAACTGTTATAAGATTCTATCTTGACAAAAGACTTTCATTTTAGGAAATTGAATGTCTGGAAGTTTTGGAAGACTTCACTTGTCAAGCTCGACAAAAGCTTTTGTTCATTTTAATCTAGGCATACAATGCAGTAGTATCTAACATCATTACTAATACTCGTAGTTGAAGGCTGTTCAAAGTTGAAAACCTCAGATAAAGGTCGACACTTCTACACTCACAGGTAGAATTATCAGGACACTTTTTTACTCACCCATTAATAACATAAGACCTATTTCCTGATTGACTGCTGGAGTAAAGGGACTTTGGAGTGTTACCTTTTTAGCATAAATAAGGTAAATTCTATTCTGTTCTACTAATAAATCGACGGGGGAAATTCCCGTTATACAAAAGTAAAGCAGTACAAAAAATTACAAATAAATTGAAATAGAATTAAACAAAACGTCAGAAAAGTGGAAGATTCTATTCTAAACCATTTAATTTTATTCTATTCAATTCTACAAAAAAAGTCCGTGATTCAATTCTACAAAAAAAGTTCAAAGTTCCTTTGATTTTCATTTTGCACATAACTTATTAATTAGGAAACAGGAGTGCCAAATCCAACCTACCTCATCCATGAGGAAGATGTTGAACAAAGCCCACCCCAAAAAAACACAGATTTAAAACCGTCATTTTTACACCAAAGGTATAATTGTCACACCCTTGGTCAAACAGCTGCATTGTGACTACATAAAACAAAGAAACTACACACGTACTACGAACTACAATCCAGACCTTTGCTGTTATCCGTGGCTCTGTGGTTAAGTGCATTGGTTCCTGACCCGGAGGTTGCGGTTTCGAATCTGACCGAGTTATTCCGATTCCGGAATTGCTTGGATGTAAAGGTAAAGTGCCCTGAAGAAATGCGAATGCGGTTCCGGGCACAGTTACCTTTTTTTTTTTAAAAAAAAAGACCTACCCTCAGTTCGTAGTTCCAACCAATCACAGCGCACTATAGTCCGACTTGATTGATGGTCTGGCTCTGGCTTATCTCTGTTGTAATCCTATTTTATAATTCGGCCATATAAGATTTTCATTTTTAATTTTAACACTTTGACGGCGAAATATTCCGACTTTTGTTATGAAATTTCACTACCACGTGTATGTAGAGTAGAGCCTGGATCCAGCTTTAGAATGGAATTTCTTTGTGCACAGTCATACGAGACGCCTATAATAACATTATTTTCCCAAGTAACTCATTGCTTGCTCGTAATGTCGCCACTGGTCGTTATCCTTACAAATATGTAGATTTTCATTTTTCCTCACAAGGTATAAGTGGACCCAGTAAAGCAACCAAAGAACAGAGCCAAAAAAATTACGTCTCTGACGGAATTCGAACCGCGGTCTCCTGCAAACGCGGTACTAAGAGGAAATGTGGCATCCGTAATGAGCACACTGAAGAAAGATGACGTTTTTAATGAAATATATTATATCATTTGAAAAAAAAAAAAAAAAAAAAAATATAAAATAAAAAAAGTGCGCTTACCTACTTTGACAAAGTGACTAACGACACGACGCTTAAAGCTATAATGAATGGGAAGTTAATTTTTTATCGCGCTTACGACTCGGTTTAAATACCTAGTTGATTATGAATGATTGACATCTGGTATTGTGCAACCCTTTAACTTCCTGATACAAGCACATCAGATATGAAATATAATAATAAGTAGAAATAGTTATAGTCACCGTGGCCGAGTGAGCTAGCGCGCTAGGCATTGCACGCATGGTGACCTGGTTTCGATCCCTAGCGGGCAAGATTTTTTCTGCTCCGTACTTGGATGTTCGAGGTCCACTCATACCTCGTGAGGAAAAATGAGTAGCTGCTTTGATGTGAAGCAGCGACCAGTTTCGGAATCATAATAGGTAAAAAAACAATACAACTTGTATATTAGAGTGGTAAAGTCCTATGATTCTGCGTTACCCACTAAAATTGTGACATAATTACACAAAGAAAAAGCATTAATATTATTATTAAGTTGAAATAATAATAATAATGACAAGTGTGTTTCTGTAACATCTCTTTAACAACTTTGTCATTCGAGACGGGATGAAAAGTGATTAGGTACATAAATGTCGAGAGTTCAAAGGATGTGTCTTTATATTTAAATATTAATTGAAACTATTCACCGTCAAATATTCAAAGAAAAATGATTGATAGCAAAAAAATCGTCAGTCAAAAATGAACCCATTTTCATTTTCGCTTACAGAGACTACCAAGGAAAAAGTATTTAAAAAAAATTGGCGGCTTTCCTCTAATAGGTATGTTCTCCTCTTCTCAAGGATGTTAGTTCAGTAGTTCAAAGTGGGATTTAGTAAAAACATTTAGGGGTATCACGAATTATTAGGTAGTTCCCGGTTCTCGTAGGATCACCGAAGTTAAGCAACGCCCAAGGAGGTGAAGACTTCGTGATGCTGGCATTCCGGCCGAACCCTGTCTGGGTGATGTTAATGTGGGTAGCAGGTTTGTGAATTTCCTGCGAATGGAGAGTAACACCCCCGTCGTGATATGACCATACAGTTGAAAGCGACGTAACCCCCCCCCCCCCAAAAACTAATTAAAACTATACAAATAATTTAAAAATCCATTATTATTATTTTAAACGAGTTATTAGTGAAAGGCTTAAAGTCGATCAATTTAAAATCGATACTATCTAGTACAAGTTACGGGGGCATGTTGCTACCATTCCTCGACCTTCAGGAAGAAATGAGCCAAGACCTTCCGAAAGAAATGACTTGTGTGGGTTGCACTTGACCCATTTGTCCTACTGTCAGCACTCCATCATAACCTCATAGTCGCCATTCCGACAAGGTCGACGGGTTTTGAACCAAGTTCCTTGGCGAAGTTGAACTTTGAATATTCGTACTTTCCAGAGATGCTTGATTTAACTGGTTCAAGTTGGAAGAGATTTTGTTTGTTTGGCGGGAAGTGAATTTAAATATTTTTATTCTAATTTGAGAAATAAATATTTAAATAATTCAAAATAATACATACAATAATATATCTAGGAGTATACGTATCAGTATTGTTGGTTGTTAGCGCTTCTAGTTCCAACACAGTGGCAAAGTGCCTCTTCTTTTCAGGATGACATAAACTCAGAAGTTCTTTCGTAAATACATTCACACCATAATAATATTATGTACCTACCTTTGTATTTTGAGTTCATAGTTAGGCATTATTTTATTAATGTATTTTTTTTTTTTTTTGTAACACAAACATTTTTCTGTTTGCAAGCTATTCTAGCAGATTGTCTGATTAGATTATCATATCAGATATCATTCTAGCAAGGGAGCATTCAAGGTGTGATTCTAGCAGATTAAAAAATTATATACATAGTTTTAAATAAATAATCTTTTTTAATCAGAGACAGAAACATTTTTTTTTTTTTTTTTTTCATTTATTGTATTTTTTCAAGTTACAATTTCAAATACTTCTTTATCTCCCAAAGTTTAGCCTTTAAAACTATAGATAGGTACAATTTCTGATAAATTCACAAAAAAAAAAGAGTCAAAAAGTCACCAAAATAATATGTTAAATTGAAAGTAGTCCAAAATATTTTACTCACCTATAATTTTGATGTTTCACCTCTCATAACTTCTCAATTTTGATTTACTGCTACAATTTTGGTTTCATTACATCTCAATTTTGATTCACTGCTACAATTTTGGTTTCATTACATCTCAATTTTGATTTACTGCTTTAATTTTGGTTTCATTACATCTCAATTTTGATTCACTGCTACAATTTTGGTTTCATTACATCTCAATTTTGATTTACTGCTACAATTTTGGTTTCACTACATCTCAATTTTGATTTACTGCTACAATTTTGGTTTCATTACATCTCAATTTTGATTTACTGCTACAATTTTGGTTTCACTACATTTCAATTTTGATTTACTGCTACAATTTTGGTTTCATTACATCTCGATTTTGATTTACTGCTACAATTTTGGTTTCATTACATCTCAATTTTGATTTACTGCTACAATTTCGGTTTCATTACATCTCAATTTTGATTTACTGCTACAATTTTGGTTTCATTACATCTCAATTTTGATTTACTGCTACAATTTTGGTTTCATTACATCTCAATTTTGATTTACTGCTACAATTTCGGTTTCATTACATCTCAATTTTGATTCACTGCTACAATTTTGGTTTCATTTCATCTCAATTTTGATTTACTGCTACAATTTTGGTTTCATTACATGTCAATTTGGGTTTCATTACATCTCAATTTTGATTTACTGTTACAATTTTGGTTTCATTACATCTCAATTTTGATTTACTGCTAGGATTTCGGTTTCATTACATCTCAATTTTGATTTACTGCTACAATTTTGGTTTCATTACATCTCAATTTTGGTTTCATTACATCTCAATTTTGATTTACTGTTACAATTTTGGTTTCATTACATCTCAATTTTGATTTACTGCTACAATTTTGGTTTCATTACATCTCAATTTTGATTTACTGGTACAATTTTGGTTTCATTACATCTCAATTTTGGTTTCATTACATCTCAATTTTGGTTTCATTACATCTCAATTTGGGTTTCATTACATCTCAATTTTGATTTACTGCTACAATTTTGTTTCATTACATCTTAATTTTGATTTACTGCTACAATTTTGGTTTCACTACATCTGAATTTGATTTAGGTACTTCTATAATTTTGATTTCACAACTTCTCAATTTTGATATAACCTGCAAAGTAACAAATGCAATAATATGAGTGAATAAATTAGTACAATTTAATTATTTTTACTGAATAAGTTTTTTAAATCTTTTCAATTTACTTCTCTTGATATAGCGAGTATTACCTACGGCAAACTGACTAACTGAACCTAAAATTCCACTTGTTAAAATTCTGCTCACTCGAATATGAAACCTTATGTAAAACATACATTGAGATTCACGTAGGAAGAATTCACCCCCCCCCCCCCCCCCAAAAACCAATAGTGGGTTCTTTATATTTCTGAAGGTAAATATAAGTTTTACATACATGTATGTGTACTTATCTTAAAACTATAACTACTTAGCTAATGAACTTACTTTTGCATTATGATTTACATTTAGCTGCATGCATTTTTTTTTTTTTTACAAAAAAATTATGGTGACTTTTTGACTTTTGAACTTTTAATACTAATTTAGAATTCAGCTTATTTCAAATTCAATGGTAAGTTTTAGAATTATCTCTCTCTCTCTCTTTCTTTATCTCTCTCTCTCTCTCTCTCTCTTTCTTTCTCTCTCTCTCTCTCTCTCTTACTCTCTCTTTCCCTCTCTCTCAGTCCCTCTCTCCCTTCCTCCCCATTCTCGTGTCCCATGCTCATTTCCGATTTCAAAAGTGTTTGAAGTTTTCATCTTGAATAACTAATTTTTTGTTTCTTGAATAACATCCAATCCTTGAATATCAAAATTAATCCTTGAATATCCAATTCAATCCTTGAATATTCAAATCAATCCTTGAATATCCAAATCAGTCCTTGAATATCTATATCAGTCCTTGAATATCAAAATCAGTCCTTGAATATCAAAATCAATCCTTGATTATCCAAATCAGTCCTTGAATATCAAAATCAGTCCTTGAATATCCAAATCAGTCCTTGAATATCTAAATCAGTCCTTGAATATCCAAATCAGTCCTTGAATATCCAAATGAGGCCTTGAATATCTCTGTCTGAAGTTGGAAAGTTTCCATGAAATACATCCCACGATGTCATCTCGCTTTTCAAGTGAAAGATCCCAGGTTCATAGCTTAGAGTGTGGGGAAAAATAAAGCAAATTTTCATTATTAAGAGATTTAAAAAGACTTAATTTGACCATGTTTACACTGAATATTATTTTTATTTTATCTTCTATGATAATCATATATGTGATTGAACTTAATCTAGAAGATAACTGGGAGTAAAAAAACGTAAATGTTGATTCTGGGCTATAACAAAACAAACATTTTTGTAATTTGTTTCAAATAAAATAAATCTTCTCTAACTCTTTTCCCTCAGGCAGAAGGAAAACTGGATACAAGAGACTTATTCCCAGGTCAAATATACCTCTGTATGAGGGAAAATAACATATTTTGAAGAGAAATTTGGATATAAGAGAAAAAAATTCTGATCCCATAAATTCTCTTATATCCACGTTTGACTGTATATATTACGTACTCGAGTCAAATGAGAAATAATACCGAATGATTTTTGTTAAAAAATATTGAATACTTGACCCTAGAGACATAATACATCTAAGTTATTATGCTAATTAAGCATGAAAAGAGAACTTACCTTTAGGGCTTGTTTTCCTTTCTTGTCACTGACAATCACACGAAGTCTGACCTCTGGTAGCCATACTTTTGAGATGCTCCGCACTATCTTAACTTTCTTTCTTTAATAGGTATTAATGCGTTTTAGAAAAAAGTGGTGTGATGTCACACGACTTTCCTTATAACTCAAAAATAATTCAAATTCAGCCACTCAAAATCATTAACGGTAACAGTTAGCTAAAAATCTTTGATATGTCGCAACCCCCATCTAAGGTGTAGAGTATAATAAAACAGTAAGTTCAAGCGGGACCCTCCTGAAAACGGATTTTTAAGCAGCTTTAAAAAGACACGGTGAAAAAAAAACTACGTTTACTTATGAAAATCACATTTTCATGTTTCACAGTCCAGGTAAACTTCAAGTGGCCGAATTATTGTTCATATGTTTATTTTAATTAAACTCTAGATGTGCAAAATGAAAAAGGACTTTCTTTTGGTTTAACGTCGCTTTCAACTGCATGGTCATATCACGAAGGGGGTGTTACCCTCCATTCGCAGAAAACTCACAACCCTACTACCTACATTAACCTCACCCAGCCTGGGTTGGGCCGGAATGCCACCATCACGAAGTTTTCACCACGCTGGACGTTACGTAACTTCGGTGATCCTATACGAAAACCGGTTCATTCAACGCGCCATCGACTTTGTACAAATTTAAAAATGTATAAAATGTCTCTAACTCATAAATGATCGCTATCACCCACATTAACACTTAGACGACCGGCATGGTTTTTAGTGAATTCTCCCGTGGGACCGGCGATGTTTAGACGTAGTGCATTTGTGTACCACCGGTGGTACACCCGGTCCATTCCGCACAGACACGCGTGTACCACCGGTGGTACACGCGGTCGTCTAAGTGTTAACCTCACCCAGCCTGGGTCAGACCAGAAATAGCCATCAGCTATTTTGAACCCATCAAACCCCAACCTCGTAGAATGCCGGTTCAATACTTTGATGATCCTACAAAAACTGGTATGTCACCAAGCCATATAGCTATTGGAAACTATTAGTTTTAGGGTGAAAGTAAAAAAAAAGTAAAAATTATCATATTTGCGTTAATCACTTTCGTGATATCACAACTAACTCAAACTCGCTATACTTTTTTTTTTTGGTTGAAGGCAGGAAAAAATCTTTTAAAGACACCCAGGTCATCCTGACTTGGGGTGTGGGATTTCCACCCACTAAAAGCCCACCTTCTCAAAGAGCTAACCGCACCTGGGACCGAAAAATATCATTACTTCAAGTGCGGCGCTGTAGGACTCTACTGATTCCGTTGTAGGGCCCTCCCATCTCTCTCTTTTATAACTATGATTTCTCTCACCATTTTCTCTATACACTCCCAATTCTCTTTGCTCATCAACATTTCCTCTATTATATTCTCTACACTTAACACTCTCCCTAACTTTGTATAACACTCTTCTCTCTGTCCCTTAAATCTCTCAAAACACAAAAAAGGTATGGGCAGCGTCATCCTTATTCACATCACAATATCTACACTTCTCTGTACGCACTTTTCTCATTCTCTTTAAATAATATTCAAAATTACCGTGACCGGTCAAGAATTGACTCAGATGGTAGGTCACGGTCCCATGCTTTCTCTCTATCCACGCTCTAACGTCCCTTATTATTCTCTTTGTCCACTGTCCTCTCGATCCTTCTCTCAATTTTTCTCTCAACTCTTCCTCTTTTTCTCTCCTTTCGTTCTCTTCCCTAATTTTCTGTATAGCATACATTTCTGCCCTCTCCTGTACCATCAGTTCTATTGGTAAACTTCGAGAAATAATTTGAAGCGCAGGAGTAGAGGCAGTCCTGTATGATCTACACAGTCTCGACATAACTTTCCTTTGTACTTTCTCTAGCTCTGTCACATACTTTTGCCATCTGGTGACCGCTGCCCATACTGGTGCACCATACAACAACACACTATACACAACCGACGCTAACAATTCTCTTTTATCATTATCTGGCCCATTTATGTTGGGCATTATTCTTGCTAAGTTGTTTGCTGTTCTTCCTGCTTTCTCGACTGCTCTTTTCACATGCTCTGACATTTTAAGTCCCTGTTCAAAATAAACCCCCAGATATCTCGCTGATTTAGTCGACTTCACTTCTATATTCTCTATTCTCACACTGATCTCTCTACATATTCTCTTTCCGACTAGCAGTACAACTTCTGTTTTATGTGGAGCTATTTGTAGTTTATGTTCCATTAGCCATTTACAAATTATCTTCATCACCTCATTTATCTCGCTCTCTATCTCAATCCTGGTTTTACCTCTCGTGACTACAACCACATCATCCGCGTAGGCTACAAGTTTGGAGTTGGACGGTATCTCAAGATTTAGCAGCGGGTCATAATAGACATTCCACAGTAAACCCCCCAAGACTGATACTTGGGGTACGCCGCAGGACAACTCAATCGCTCTACCTTCCTCAATTTTCAACTCTCTACTCTCAAAATAACTGCACAACATGTTCACAATATATCCTGGCACTCTTCTCTTCTTTATTTCCTCCAATATACCACCCCAGGGGACACAATTAAAGGCATTACGAATATCAACCATCACTATCGCACAAAACTCGCTATACTAAATGCACGCTGAATCTGATGGTACTTGAAACACCGACCTCCAGGTTACAAGTCCGCCGCCTTATCCAACAAGCCACTGAGGTCGGTCCAGAACTTACATTTTCCCATTTAAAACAATACACAGAATCATGACTTAATTCCACAG
>CM044959.1:42463522-42608522 GCA_024516035.1 Bactericera cockerelli
CGTGGTTCTGTAATTATGCAAGATTGTTCTTACAAGAGCATTGTTTTGTTGTGTGGCTACTTTTTGGTTAAATTCTCAAAATACCAAATCGAAGTTTGCTCGAAGGTGTATTGTTGTTGTGAGGATATTATTTTGGTTGAATTATCAAGAGACTTATTACGTGAAAAATATTTCCTTCAAACATAGAAAATTGACGTTTTTGATATCAGTTCTTTTTAATCATTCCAACACTTGACGACTATTTTTACACGAAGTGTTTTTTGGGGGATATCACTACTTTTTGATTTAATTGATTTTCATATGATAGATGAAATAAAAACTGGTCAACAATCAACAGATAAAAGAAAAAAGACTTTTAATTAAAGGATGTTGATCTTTTAATTCAAGGAGAAAAAAAAAATGATAGAAAAAAAACTTTGAAAAGATGCTGAAAGAATATTTTACGGTACTTGCTGGAGAGAGGAGAAATTTTGAGATAACAGGTGTATTCCTTATTGAGTGGCACTAGATAGCGCTCAGCAATTTTGTTGATCTTTTCAAATTTTGAAACCCACTGCTAGATTCATTAACAGAAAAGTACCCCGTTTCAGTATTGTTGGCAATAATTAGAGATAGTTGATACCGAGTATTTCATAGAACCGGTACTTCAGTAATCGATTACATAAAAGTACCGAGTATTTACCGAGGTTTTTTTTGTACTTGGTTTTTGAGATTCTGCGAGCGGATGTAAATGGAAAAGTGGATTCGAGTAATCACTCAAGAACCAAGTACAAAAGCACCGTACACTAACTAAATCTCACAATTTTGCATTCAGAATGTTTACAGGAGACGAATCTCGATTCACAAAATTTGTTGGGTGTTTTAGTTTCAAGTGTTTCAATAGATTAGAAGCTCCACTTCCTATTTTATAACCTGAATTAAATAATGTACATTTCCCTAAACCGTCCAATTGTTTGACAAAGAAGTTTCAAATAGAAGACTTGTTTCTACGAGACAAAAAGAAAAATATTAGGACACCGACAGCCTGAATATTATTCATAGATAATATCGGAATAATGAAGTACCTCTCTCTGCTGTACCCAGTTCTAGAGATGGGTATTATTGTAATACCGATTATTTCATAGAACCGGTACCCGGTATGGTACCCGGCCTCGGCGTGTAATACCAAGTATTTAATAAAAACGGTACCCGCCTACTACGTACGATACGTCGGTACTCGGTCCCAGTGTAATACCGAGTATTTCATAAAATCGGTACCCAGTACGGTATGCGGATCCAGTGTGTTATACTGTCGCCAGTGTTTACCCGGTACGAGTACAGGTACCTAGCAAAATTTTGTACCCGGTATGGGTACGGGTACCTAATTTTATTATGTACCTGGTGCGGGTACTTTTGTAAATGTACCCGGTTATTTTTTTGGGTATACTTTTCGGGTACGTTATCCTTATCTATAGTAAGTATAGTAATAAGATTTGTCTAAATTATTTTAACTGTGGAGGACAAAGTCTTGTCATTAGAATACCACCTAACAACCAAACTAAATAAAATACCAAATTGATGCTTAGCCTTTAATGAGGTCTTGAACTCCAAGTTCCATTTTAAAAGTCTAGTAAGCTAGATTTTATTTTTATTTAAAATTACTATTAATGTTAATGTATTATTATTATTATTATCATCATCATCACAATCAAGAAATAAAAAGATACATTTATTAAAAATAAGGCTTGCACCTTTTTAATTTAAGTATGAATTTGTGAACAAAAATAACTAGAATGTAGAAAAAATAGTATTCTATCATATACGTAAAATAAATTTGAAGAAAATCTGTTCGCGCCACATTTTAAATTGGCGCGAGTGTAGAAAAGATTACAGATTATTTATCAGCTGACTGTCCATAACGACAATATTTGTTTATTTTGAATAAGAAAATTAGCTAGAAGCTTTTCTCACCTCTTCGCGTGTTCTCAACTCTCTCTTCCAAAAGTCACTAATTCTTAACATTTTCGTAGTTTTTTCCACTATATTTTCCATAAAATCAATAATATATTTTGCTGTGTGAAACTTTAGAAACCTATTAAATAAAAACTGTTGATTTCAATAAACATACTTAATTCTTTCATTTTTGTAACCAGCCCTTTTGGCCTCTAGAGGCACCTTTTCTTTTCATGGTCCTTCGGGCCGGATACTTTCATGTTCCTTTTGTCGTTTAATAATTTATTCGTAGTGAATTCAACAATATATCGTAGCAGTTTCATACCTATTCGTAGATCTTTCAAAAACTATTCGTTGAAGTGACTTTTTTCTCAACACCATTTAATTCGTAGTGCCTTCAAAATAAATTATTCGAACTTAAACCTATTCGTAGTACCTAGTGTCTCATTCATAATGTCAGAAAACGAACTAAAAGTGCTAAACAATAAAAAAGACTATCTATTTTCTTTCTTTCAAGAACTTTATGATCTTAGTAAAAAACTTAAAAATCCTAATGATCAATCTTTATTCAAACGTAAAGTTTTATTAATCAATTCAAATTTTGCTGAATATTCTAACTTATTGGATAAAATTAATCAGTTGGAATTAGGTCTCAATGTTGATCGCCCAACTGGATATGGCGATTTGGAAACCGTGGATACTATGCGTGGCTGTATCAAGTACGCAGAGTCAATCCTGAACAAACCCAGCCCCTCCTCCCCATCATCTCAAAACGCATCATTCAGTAATCCAGCTGAAAACATTCGTCTCGAACCTCTTCAAATTTCTTCATTCTCTGGAAATATAAATGACTGGCCGCTATTCTACAATTTATTCAAATCCAACATTCATGAGAGAACTGATTTGCCAAAGGCTCACAAACTGCAACACCTACTTTCAAAACTTAGCGGTAGAGCTCTCTCTGTCTGCGCCGGCATCCTCCCCACTGATAACAACTATGACGTCATTTGGAAAAGTCTCGTATCAAAATACGAAGATCAACGTCAACTTGCGACTCACTATATGGACATCTTATTTCAATTCAAACCTCATAAAAGTGAATCAAGTCACCACCTCAGTTTATTCGTCGATAAATTTGGATCCGCTGTCGCTGCACTTCAAGCTATGGATATTCCTGATCTTCAAGACTTCATTTTATTTTACATCGGCAACCTGAAACTTGATGATCAAACTCGTCGGCTGTTCGAAAGCTCACTGGATTCAAATGAAATTCCCACCTTCAAAAAACTTCTCAAATTCGTAGAAAATCAAAGCAAGATCCTGTCACGTATTCAGCCCGACCCATTTATTAGTAGTAGTCATTATAATAATAAATCTTCAGGGTTTCATTATAACAGGTCAGCTATGAGTAACAATAATAATATTAGTAGTAGCAAAAAAGAATCACATACTTTTTTGGTAGAAAATAATATCTCTTGTTTAATGTGTAAGTCAGATCATGCGCTATTCAAATGCGAAGACTTTCACAAGCTTATTCCCCAAGATAGGTACACATTCGTTAAACAACACGCTCTTTGTGTTAATTGCCTAGGTGGTAAACATCGAGTGATCGATTGTAAATCAAAGCATGTTTGTACCAAATGTAGGTTAAAACATCATTCTCTATTACATTTCTCTCAAAATAATTCTGAGAAGTCTAGTTCAGAGCACAAAAGCTCACCTACTTACAGTGCTAATAATAACAGTCAAGCACCCCGGGTTCGAACCCCGGAGAGTGAATCACAACCTCACGTCTCACAGAATCACAACCTCAAATGCTATCAGAGCGTAGAGGACAATCATAATAATAATAATACTGTGTTGTTAGGTACTATTAAAATTAATGTATATAATGTATACGGTGTGTCCAAACAAATGAGATTTTTATTAGATAGTGGCTCTATGAGTAATATTCTCACTAAAGATGCTCTCGATTTTCTTCAATGTCCTCTCCTTCCGTCTAATGCTAATCTTACTGGCCTTGGTGCTAATTCAAGCCATGTCCATGGTCAAGTTAGATTTTCCTTTTCATCCAGATTTGATGACAGAATAAAATTTTCTGTTCAAGCTCTAGTAGTTGATAATATTGTCGATAAATTACCTACTCTGCCCATTGCTAGTTCAAAGTTATCTTATCTTAATTCTCTCTCACTTTCAGATGATAGCTACATGTCTCCTGGTCCTATAGCAGGTATTCTCGGCTCTTCTGTTTATCCTTACGTCATTCTTGGCAACCTGGTATCTGGCTGCAGTGACCAGCCTGTAGCGCTTGACACAAAGCTCGGTTACGTTATTTTCGGAAACGCCCCAGTGCAGGATTCTGTCGGTAATCGTAACACTCGTAGTAAGAAATATTGTATGTTTCAAAATTCTTCTTTCGATCACAAATTACAAAGATTTTGGGAATTAGAATCTTTACCTCCTCTTCTCAATGAGGAAAAATTCAGTCCCGAAGATCAAGCTTGTGAGAAAATTTATTCCTCACAAGTATCTCGTAGTAGTGATGGTAAATATGTTGTCCCTTTACCTTTTAAAGAGGACCCTTCACAGCTGGGGGACTCATTCTTATCTGCTAAGAAAAGATTTCTTAGTCTAGAAAAGAAATTGAATTCTTCCCCTGATCTTCATTCGAAATATAGCCAAGCTATTACCGAACTTCTTGACAAAGATTTCATTAGTGAATGTTCTGATCAATCAGATATCTCAGGCTATTTCTTACCTCATAGATCAGTGGAAAAGCCCGATAGTATTTCTTCTAAAATTCGTATTGTCTATGACGCTGGTGCTAAAACTAGTACCGGTAAGTCCCTCAATGACTTATTGTATTCTGGTCCTAAGCTATATACAAATATATTTCGTGTCCTTCTTAACTTCCGATTGTTTCCTTATGCCTTAAATGGAGATATCACAAAAATGTTTCTCCAGATCAAGGTAATGGAAAACTATTGGAAATTTCAGAAACTTATTTGGCGATTTTCTCCCAATGAACCTTTGAAATTTTACAATCTCAAGGTAGTAGTATTTGGTATAAAACCCTCTCCCTTCTTAGCGCTGCGCACAGTTCAGCAGTTGGTCTTAGACGAGGCAGAAAATTATCCTCTCGCTTCGAAGAATATTTTAAATAACCTTTTCATGGATGATTGTGTTGCTTCTTTTTTTAACACCAGATGAAACTATTTCTTTCTTCAGGGAAGTTTCTGATATGTTTCAATCAGCGGTTTCATTTTCACCAAGTGGACTTCAAATTCGTCTGACGTCCTCGCAGCGATTCCTCCTTCTAATCAATTAGCCGAAATGATTTCCTGGGACAAAGATAATCTCACTCCTAAAGTTCTTGGTATGCATTGGAATGCAACTTTCGATGAATTATTCTTCAAAATTAATTCCTACGTAGGTGCATTTACTAAAAGAGGTATGCTATCCTACTTTCTATTACTTTATGATACCTCAGGTCTAATCGCTCCTGTCGTAGTATTCGTAAAACTCCTAATAAAAGAGTTATGGCTTTCTAGTGTTGCCCTGATGAAAATATCTAAAGGTGAATTTAGACGAGCTGTATGTACTTATGTCCTCTTCCTTCACAATGAAAAATATGAGGTCTAAAAAAATGGCTTAATTATTATTTCAATTTATTTTCCTATCTTACAACTATTTATTTCAAATATGCAATTTTTTATTAGGATGTAACTGTTATGTTGTATATTTTCTTACAGGAACATCTTAATAATTTTCTTTTCATTTTGGTTTGTTGTGTTGTTTAAAAATTAACTCTTTACAGCTCTTTCTTTTATTCATGTAAATGAATTTTCTTCTAGTTGTCATGTTTCATGTTTTCTTTAATATTTAAGTGGCAACTAACCACATATCAAGGTATTAACATTTTGTTGAAGGTTTAATCCCTTTAAATTTTCAGGTATTAACCCTTCAAAGCTGGGGGTATGTTCGCGCCACATTTTAAATTGGCGCGAGTGTAGAAAAGATTACAGATTATTTATCAGCTGACTGTCCATAACGACAATATTTGTTTATTTTGAATAAGAAAATTAGCTAGAAGCTTTTCTCACCTCTTCGCGTGTTCTCAACTCTCTCTTTCCAAAAGTCACTAATTCTTAACATTTTCGTAGTTTTTTCCACTATATTTTCCATAAAATCAATAATATATTTTGCTGTGTGAAACTTTAGAAACCTATTAAATAAAAACTGTTGATTTCAATAAACATACTTAATTCTTTCATTTTTGTAACCAGCCCTTTTGGCCTCTAGAGGCACCTTTTCTTTTCAAAATCGGTTAAGCGGTTTTGAAGATACAAGTGATTTAGTCGAAAAAATCAAAATTGCCAGGTGTATACAATGTGAAACAATCACGAGGAAGTATTGTGTCCATAATTAGCAGTGTTTTTTTATTTATATTTATAATGTAGGTACATATTTGTAAATTTTGAATGAGATCTATGTAATTTACGATTCATAATACAAAAGCATTGATCAAAATAAATGCTTTATTTAGACTGTCAGTTGTCAGTGGCCAGCCTCCGTGGCGTAATGGTTGTAACTACTGCCCTATAATATTTTTTTCCCCTCTTAACACGTGAGTCTGGAATCTACCCAGGCTGGGCGAGTTAAATGTAGGTAGCTGGAACGATTCCCAGCGAATGGAGGGTAAAACCCCACGTCCTGACTAGTTCAAATCAGGACGTTAAAACCAAATACAATCAACTGGTCACAATCGTTTTAAAATGAGGTTGGTGTGATAATTGGTGCTTCTTTTGTGGAACTTCAACCAGTAATAATGAAGAAAAAAATATACCTATTTAATCTTAAAATCCATTAACAATAATTCATTAATAATCAACTAGTGTTTTAACCTTGTATTGAAAAATTAGTTATGAACTCGTTAAATAACAGACAACTTTGTTTAGTGGTTTTGTTTACAATACAATTTTAATTATAATATGTACCTAAGTACATGGTAGGTAGATGGAATTTCGATCTTGGTAAAATAAAGAGGGAAATGAAAGTGCCGAGTATTATTGTATGTTCCAAAATTGCCTCTTACTATGGCTCTAAGAAATGTTGACCCATATATTTGCCTAACATCGAGTTACTAAACATGGTGTCAATTCAGCATAATCAGTTGGTAGGTATAAACAGAAGAAGTGAGACATTATACTAGATAATACATTTAATAATTATAAATTAATAAGCAAGCATATATCCATGGAATATACCCTGAAAATTTCAGCTCGATTGGACAAAAAATGCAACTTATATCATGTTACAATGTTACATACATAGGTAGATGGATAATTAGATTGTGAGAAATCAATGTTGATCGAGTTAAACCATACTCACTTCTTTCGAAATTAAACGGTCATAGGAGGTTGACTCAAACTACCAACTACTGTTTTTTTTCTCACGAGAAAAACCGGACATCCAAAGTACAGAGTAAAAAAAAAATTAAACCTAGCCGGGATTCGAACCCAGGTCACCTTGCAAACTTTGTGTTTTACCTACACCAGTCGACGACCACAGAGACTGCTCAATACATAATATTTTATTATAATTTATCATTGTTTTGATCTATATTAATCAATATTTTACCTCTTACTGGCCAATATTTTATACACTTCTCATAATTAGACCTAGTTTACCTCTTGATGTAGAAATCTCTGAATGAAGTTATAAAACGTTATTATTCCCTAACTGATAACTCAGTCTGCTGGCAGCTTGGGTGAAGCAAAGATGACTGGATCCCACCCATATTTTAAGTTCTATGTGAGGCGAAGATTTTTTGATACTCTCATAAATCTTATTTCAGTTTTTAATTTTTATGTCTCACACTGTCGCTGATTTTTCTAACATTTTATTTACATCGTAGTATATTTCTACGTAATTAGACATTTAGAAAGAACCTTCAGTCATCAACTTGGGATAAATAGGCGTGGCTCCAGGGTTCATTTTAGATAATCCTTTAGATGGCTTTAAATACTTTTCTACTTGTTTCAACCATCTGAAATTAAGTGATCTCATTCCCTTTGACTAGACCTTTCTAAAAACACCAGAAATACAACTCTAGGATAATAATAGACGGCTCTGGGCTCCATAATAAGTATTCCTTTCAAAGGGTATAACTCAAGTTTGGTCCAGTGTAATACTTTAGTTATATTTTTATATTTTTTCCTATGATAAGGCCTTTCGAAAAATACCACAATCGCAGCTCCAAGATAACCAGGGGCGGCTCTGTGCAACTTTCCCGTTTTATTTTAGAAGGCCATATCTCCTATCCTATAAAAAAATAAATACTTGAAACTATAAAAGGTATGCAGAGATGAAAATTCCCTTTTCAAAAACGTATCTCACGTCTTTCCACGATAAGCACACGTTGCTGTACCCTTGACAGAAAATTGGTCTGAAAAAAAAAAAAAAAAAAAAAAAAAACCCGTATGAATAATTTCATGAAATTCAAGATTTTCGGCGTGGCCAGTAAACGACTTTAACTGTACGTAGGAACCTCGCGCTTTCGTGAAACACAATCTATTTTCGCGTCTCATTACGAATTTGAAATAAAAATTGATAAAAGTTAGCGTTAAGTGGGCGAAAACAATAAAACAAAATACATATAAACTCTGTTTCGTGTTAATATAGGCCGGGTGGCTGGCGCTACTTGACGAGCGCTCGCCTCCCGGCGAGCTTGATTAAAATAGAGAGGTTAGTTGATGACATGGACATTCAGAACTATTACCTGCTGATGAGAGCAAATAAGCTCGAAACAGCTGTCCAGGTATGTTCTGATATTCATGTACATCTAGTACAACTTCTCACTTTTCTGTTTATACTGATTATACTGATACTGATTACTTACCAGCTGTTAATAGAAACCACCAATGGGTTGCCCCTTTTTTACATAAGTTGCCAGAGATGCTTTGCTTTTAGTATACCTAATTGATATTTCACGTCATCTCACCACTGGTTTAGTCATCAAAACAAAGTTTAGTAATCGATATCCGTAAATTCAAAAGAAAGTTTTCTGGCATACTATTCGACATCAAAAGAATAGGTACCTAAATCATGAAAAAATGGTCTTGTAAGAAATAAATAAACTTTCTGACATGGCGGTATTTTCTGCTTAAATTGATGATAAAAAACTGTTCTATGTGACAAAAAAATTAATGTCATGATAATGAACTGCTCACAATGTAAAAAAAAATGATAAAACGTGGCACAACTTAGATCTATTTTTAATATTGGACACCATGAACATACAAACCTCTTTCCTTCCGTCTGATTTCAGCTGTCCCTCGGGGCACTTCTATTTCACCTCGCACTGGTCGCTAGCAAAGCCGTAGATCTCAGTCAGCAAGTGGGCCTCGGGCTCTACCCCCAGCCAGGAGCCTTCCAAAACTCTGGACTGGTTCGCCAGCAGCGCGAGTCAGACAATCAGCAAAATGTTCAGTACAATCAGCAAAATGTTCAGTACAATCAGCAGAGCCGTCTGCTGGAGCTGCAGCGAGGTCGAGGCCATCAGCAGCCACTGGGAGCCGCGCAGAAGCGAGTTGACCGAAGTCAGAACTACCTGGCCGACGGTCAACAGCTGCTAGGCCAATCTCCGGCACTTACGTAAGTCTCACGAACCTCACCCAGTCTAGGTTGGGCCGGAAATGCCAAACTCACGTGTTCTTTATGGGGGCGGGGCCATTTTGGAAGAAAAGCTCTGAGTTTTATAGGAAAATGGGTGCTTACTTCAAGTAAATTGAGTGAAATTTACGAAAGTTGTCCTGGAGAATAATAATTACGTAGTCCGTAGAAATATCTATAGACTTACTTTTTGACAAGCTCTATTTTGCTTATTGGGACTGGCCAAACTTTCAGACTTTCTTTAACTTTAAACATGACCATTGAACATTCTTCCAATACATGAAAATCAATTTTTTGCGTATGGTACATTTTTCTATCATCATCGCCAAATAGTTTATCTCACCTAAAATGGTTCCCCAGCCACACCTCAACTGAATACATAATCGAAAATTACTTTGAAGTCCAAACTAGGTTACCTGAAGAACCCGGATGAAATTTATTGGTCAATATAGTATTGAACAATTCATGTGAGGTCGTTTAAATTTCTTCTGGTTTACCAAGCAACCGACCATGAAGAAGTAACATTATATATTTGATCTGGAATGAATCCAAAAGAATAAGGTGTTACAAAACACCAACCACTAAAGTGACGCTAAAGACAGTACCTGACTATTAAACATTACATCATTCCGGTGCTATGTTGGCTTTGATTTAACGTCTATGATTATATTTCTATGTGGTCGGTTGTTGGGTTTTAAATTAGGACATTATTACATAAAGTGGAGACGTCCTGTTTTGCAATATCAGAATTTACAACAAAAATACCTTTTTTCGTGGAATTTAATTAGAAATTTCATAGAATTCTCAGTACCTATACAACTTGTCAACTTACCACTACAAAGTACATAATTTGGTAAAACAAATTAACTATCACAATACAACTTTTTTGACTAATTTCTACCGAAATTGACTCACTTATGATACTAATCAATTGATCTTTTGAGCTTCCAATTCTCTTTCCCCCCAAGCAGATCTAGCGACTTTCGGACACGACTGACAGCGGATGCGCGCGACACCTCGACCACCACGACTAATGGTCAGGACACGTGAGTATGACAAGACGGCCCAACCTTTACGGCTTTACCTCTCGACACGACGATTCAGACGTTGTGAGTGTTCTCGACACGACTCATGTGTTCTAGGGTTTCAAGTACAATATACTTTACTAATACATAAATATAAAAAGTGAACTAGAAAAAAACCGATTTAATGGTAGTTCGATATACAGGGTGTCCATTCTTCTGTGCCCTATTAGATAAAAATGTACGTACAAACTGTTTTTGGGACATCAGAAGTCGCCAGAGGCCCCAATGGCACCTCAAAAGTAGCATATAAAGAAACCATAGACTTCTTAGAAAAATTACTTTTTGAAATAAAAGTATCGAACTACCAAAAAGGAAGAGGTTTTATTCGTGCAATGAAATTGTCAATGGCCTTGTATCAAATTAAAAAAATGGGTGTCGAGTCGTTTCGGTGGATCACAGTTCACACAGTTCGTGTATTTGCTGCCATGTTTCGCAGGCTGACAATTTTAGAAATGCTATCTCCGTTATGCAAAACCATCAGCATAGCAAACGTCATACTAATAACAATTAATACAAATCAAAATAATTTACGGTAAGAGTCCTTGTTACAAATTATAACATACAATACAAAAATAAATGGAAAATAAAGAGTTCAATACCTATCAATACAATGTGCAAACATTATTAAAAGCACGGGACCTCATAAAAAATATTGTAGATGCTTAATGTGTAAGCCCAAAACAAAGCCAAATTTTTTGTGGCTGACTTATTTAAAAAAAAAAATTGTTTCTCCTTTTATATTTGTCTAAAGAGTTGTAAAATACTTTTTTTGTAGTTTTTTGCCTATATATATTACCCTAAACATTAAGAAGGACTTTCTCTTTAACAACATATTATTACAAAACATAAATACTAAGACTGTAAATAATAATTATATTCACTGATTTTTTAGCGTTAGAATGATATTCTCTATCTGCTTTTGTTTATAATGTACATACTTGACTTATAACTTGTTCTTTAGCAACTTTTCAACTTGGAACTCTCAGAACAAATCAAAATCAAGAGCTTGAAAGAGAATACTCAAAAACCTCAAGACTTCACAGATGAACTTAACAATACAAATGACAGTTTAGACTGATTCTTCAAGTCAACCAATCTAAGCCAATTTACCCCAAAAGTTATACAGCAATTTTCAAACTCACAATGAACAATTGAACATATCAACAAAATTTCATCAAAATTAAAGCATTCTCGGGTCTCCGTGGATAGCAAATTCTATTGAGAAAAACTGTATAAAAATAATCCATTATTATTTCAAGTTTTGTCATTTTCTTCTTTATTCACACAATATCTTTTAATTGACAAAATATTTATTGTACCCAAGATGTTTTTCATTCCTCATTGTAGATAAATCATGTAAATTCATTGATGAGGGTAGGTAGGTAGGTAGTTTCTGTAGGTAGGTACCTATCTAAATATAATTGATCATATTATTTTCCAGATTTTCATTTCCACGAACGGTTGAAATTTTTGTAAATTTTAAATAAATGTTTCTTTTACTCTCTCCTGAAGTACAGATATGCATCCAGAATCAATTATCGTATTCAGTACAGGAAATGGATCATATTTATTTTCTGAATATAATTGTTGGGTACTCGTTTGATCTAATATGTAGATAGCCTCTTTGTTAAAACGGTTATTGAGAGTGAAAGTAATAGCTTGGATTCTTACAAATATAATGTATATCTCTTTATTAGGCAGCTCATGTGTGTAGTTCATATTCATGAACACATGTGTTTGATAGTAATCTGTTTTCTTGTACATACATAATATCTGTTGCCTAACAGAGTATTTTAAATACGTCTATAAAAATAATCACCCGAAATATATTCCGCATTTGGTTTACATTGCAATCGTTTGCGTGAATGTTTTTTTTTATGATAAGCAATGGTAATGTCCGTAACATCTTCCTTGTAATCTGACATAATAACATGGTATGTCCAAAATATTCGAAGTCTTGTGTGTCAATCTTGTCGGAAACATTTTCACATGAGAGAAGTACGTGTGTAGATAATGAAGGTATGAATACGCTTTGTACAAATAGTTGATGGGTCCTCAATATAAAACTGTACGGTACGGTGCTTCTAGATAGTAATTTATTCATGAGAACACATTGAGAATAAATTACTTTGTAGAGAGTAGCTACACTGGAAGCGTACCTCAGGACAATTCAAATTTTCTAATATTCCTCTTTTGTGTTTCTTGCAGGAGTGTCGCCGAGAAGAGGATTGGCCATGACCACCACCACCACGACGAGCACCTGAAGGGATACTGGAAGAAGAAGCTCATCTGGAAAGAAGGATGGGTCAAGAAGTGGAAGCCAGCCAAGAAGCAAATCTGGAAGCCTTCATGGAAACAAATCTGGAAACCAATTTGGGTCCCAGTCAAGAAAGAAGCATGGAAAGAAATCCAAGTTCCTGACTGGAAAAAGATCTACAAACCAATCTGGGTACCAATCAAGGTTCCAGCATGGAAAGAAATTCAAGTCCCCGCTTGGAAGAAAGTGTACAAACCAATCTGGGTGCCAATCAAGGTTCCTGCTTGGAAAGAAATCAAGGTACCAGAGTGGAAAAAGAAGAGCGTACCAATTTGGGTGCCAACCAAAGTAGCCGCCTGGAAAGAGATCCAAGTCCCAGACTGGAAGAAGATTTGGGTCCCAGAACTTGTCAAGGAATGGGTTCCAGGGTGCAAACATCACGGAAAGGACCATGATGGCTGGGAATACACATCACACGGACTCTGGAGAAAGAAGGTCGTCTGGAAGCCACACTGGAAGAAAATCTGGAGAACCGAGAAGAAACAGATTTGGGTAGAGGACAAGAAACTCGCGTGGAAGGAAGAGTGGTACCAGATCTGGAAGCCAGCCAAGAAACAAATCTGGGTGGAAGACAAGAAGTTGGAATGGAAGGAAGAGTGGAAGCAAATCTGGAAGCCAGCCAAGAAACAGATCTGGGTTGAGGACAAGAAGCTCGCATGGAAAGAAGCGTGGAAACAGGTGTGGAGGACGGAAAAGAAGCAGATCTGGGTAGAAGACAAGAAACTTGCGTGGAAAGAAGCCTGGAAACAAATCTGGGTCCCTGACTGGAAGGAGATCTGGGTGCCTTACTGGAAGAAGATCTGGAGACCTGTGTGGATCTCCGAGTGGTTCCCAATCCAAGAGGAGCACCACCACCACGACCACCATGACCACCACGAGCATCACGGGTGGGACAGGAAGGATACAGGAGTCGCAGAGTCCAGACAGGTTGCTCAAGTCGCGCCTGCGCCCCAGCAATCACAACAGAGGTGGCAAGTTGACTCCAGCAAGTCCACAGAGCTGAGGTTCCCTCGTTCATAACCCTTTTATAAGACTGAGTTGGTAAATTAGGTTTACCTGTATAGGTACTTCATGTGTATTACATATTCTGCCATATTATACTATAGGTTCGTTTATAACTGGCTGTTTGTGAATGTATCTGGAGAAATATGAATATAAATTCATCTATTTCATTTCGATTAGCCGACAACTATTTGACATGAACAGCAATCCTGTTGAATAACAGGACGAATCTTCAGCATTTTTTTATGCTGCATCAAGTGTGAAGAGATAATCTTTCACATACCATTTCAAAAGTCTTTCTCAAGTATCCAACAATTACAATTAGTTATGGAAACGAATTACTGTGGTTGGTCGGAGTACATGGTTATGTACTCCATAAGAATGTTTTAACCAGTGTGTTAATATTTTGTAAATAACTTTGTCTTTTGCTCATTTTTCTGCTATTTTCATTGTAAATAAGTTGCTCATTTTGTGTACAAAGGAGGCATGGTATTATAGTGTGTGTAACCCATAAGATAGGATGAGAATTATAATACCTACTAAAGTCATGATCCTTATGAAGTTACAAAACTTATAATAATTCTGTTGACAATTATTATCTCATTGATGGGATGGGTTTCATCAATAATTATTTTGTTGAAAATTATCTCAGAGATTGATTTTATCACACCGAAGATATTGTTAACTACCAAATAATTACTTGAGTTGTTTTGATAACACAAAGTCAGCAATTTGTTTTGCATTGATATGCACTCGTGTAAGTCTCTACACGCATTTTTCTCATGTACCACCTCCAAATTATTCTGATTAGTTTTTAAGTTTAGAAATAAGATTATTGTCGGCCTCAAAACCCTCGGAAGTCCTCTGATTTAAATGAAATGGTAAGGGCTAGACCTGATGAAAGAAGAAAAGTCTTGTAAGTCTTGTGATTATTTTAACAACAGAAGCTAAGGGTTCATTTATCAATAACATTTAACTGAGTTATATCTTTGAGTAGCGCTAATCTGCTGGTTTGTGCTGGTGGGGTGTTTATCAATGACATTTTGATCAATACTGTTAGAGGTAAACCATTGGAAAGTAACCATTGATTAAAATTAAGTGATGATTAACGAACGAACTGATTAGTGTGACAATTCAGACACGAACCCTATGGTGAAATTTTGATTTGGATAGTCTAGCAGGAATTAGGCAATGAAATGGAACGAATTGAGAGATTCGTTAAATTTTGCGTAGGAGGTTACCAAAGAGTTCAAATTACCCCTTGTTTCATACTATTCCATACAAAAGTTACCAAAAGTAATCGAAATGCACTCCAAAAAATGGATTTCAATTTTTTTTTTCTCTCTCTCTCAATCAAATGACTTCAGGTTGTTTGTACGTTTTTGGACTGTTTATTTATACAGTTTTTACTGTCTAGAATACTATTAATTGGGTGCAATTTCATTACGAAATATTTTCTAAGTTTATTTTGTAAATAGCTTTTTATCTTTTGTTACCGATATTATCTTTACAAACTAATGTTACCGTTTACCGTGTGCTATTCCTTGATAGTAATTACAAATATTGTTGTTAAAATTACTCCGTTATCTTCTTGTATAATGTTTTATTTTTCGTCTTAAGAAGTTGATGGCTGTATCTCTATTAAACATTGTTAGTGGTTTTGAAATTATACATATTATGTAGTTGGTCAATATTTTGTGGCGCACGAAATCTTATTGAACTGTGCTACATTCAAAATCTTGTCCACATGGTAAGATCAATAAAAAAGGAGATCAAAAATATCCTAAGACTGCATATCGTGGGATTTATCCAAGGTATGATATACTTATACCTAAAATAATCATTACCATTTAACTTTTTATTCTAACAGAATCTCAATATTCTATGATAATAAAAGATACTCTTATGCTACAGATTTCTAAGAAAATGGAAACAAACATTTGATTTTATTATTTTTAGATAGGTCATATCAGGGACAGCTTATTTGTGTTCCAAATCGGGACAAAACCACCAAGGAACTTTATGTCAAATATTTAATATACTCTTTAGAGTTTAGAGGAATTTAATATACTCTTTAGACTTTAGAGTCAACCACCAGGCAAGGTTGATGCTCAAAGTATTTTCTACCACCTAACACAATCAGAGTCGTATGTGGTCACTTTTTTATTATTATTATGAACTGGTTGGGGTCCCACAAGAAGAGCCCCAATTATCACACCGACCTCTATTAGATCTATTGTGACCAGTTTGACCTGCTCACACTCCTAGTTGTCTAGTATGTGTGAGAAGTTTATTTCTTGGTTTACTATGTCCAGATTCCCGTTCCCTGGACAAGCAGGGCTAGGTTCTTGACTTTAGTTCCCAAGTTTGGTACAATTTCAAGATTATTGTTGCCAAATATCCTGAATCTTTTCAGCTCCAGTGCCTCACATTCAAAGAGAATGTGAGTCGCTGTTTCTTCTTCAAGTCCACACAGTCTGCATTCAACTGGTACGTCCCTAGAGAGACCCAGTCTATGCAGGTGTTTCCTGAATGGACCATGTCCTGTGAGCATGCCCACAGCTGTTCTCAGTTGCTTTCGGCTTAAAGCTAGAGCGTCTTGAGTGAGTTTTTTGGAATAACCTGCTAGTGTCAATTTGGCATGACGCATGCCACCAGATTTACTCCAAATTTCATTTGCTTTTTCTTCCATCCAGAAATTGACACTAGTTTTGACTGAGCGTTTAGTCAATCCTAGTACCGGTTCTGGACCTATGAAGTGCATTTCTGCTCCCTCTCATGCTAGGAGGTCTGCATTTTCGTTTCCTTGGAGCCCACTGTGTCCTGGTATCCATTCAAGGTGAACCTTGTTGTGGGTTCCCAGTTCATTGAGTTTTCCAATGCATTCCCAAGCCAACTTAGAGATGACTTTGGGACGTTTCCAGGCTTTTGATTGCAGCTTGGCTGTCTGAGAAAAATGTAATGTGTTTTCCTCTCCAGCCAAGTTCCAGTGCATGCCTGGCTCCCATCAGAATAGAGATCATTTTGGCCTGGTACACAGTGGTTAGCTGCCCCAGGCTGACTGATCTCCTGCAGAAGCCAGGCCCGCTCAGACCTGCACCTGTTCTGCTCTTACTCAGAGTCACTTACTCAGAGTCAAACTCTGACGTTGATATGACAGCTCTATACATATCATAGATCTATACAGGAAAGGAAATGTTCCCACATCCCGGCATTGTCCAAGGTTACGTCTGAGGACCCTTGTTATTCAATAAGCCTTAGAAACGCATCGGGCAAAGTTACTAAGCCGAACATACGTTGACTAACCGCGAGACGCAGCCAAGAGACTCGTAGAGGTTATAGCTACATTGTGTATTTATAAAGATTATTGTTATTACATAGAATAATGATTAGGAAAATAAAAACGTGACTGTTGAAGTTATCAATTCATGCTTGACACATTGCATAATTCTATATTTTACAGGGTATCATTAAAATTAAATTAATGACTGGTCGAAGATAGTACTCCATATCTAACGGAAACCACGTTTAGCTCAGTGAAACCAGGTTGGAATCACGGGATTTAAGTGGTCACCCACCCAGTCCTGATATCACTAAACGTTGCTCAACTTCAGTGATCTAACAAGAACTCGTGTGTCCAAAGTGCCATTGATGTTCATTACCACGACGGGCAAACAACCCAGCTAGTCAAATTAACCTCACCCAGCCTGAGCGAGGCTGGGAAATATGAATAATTATTCAACCGGAAAGTGGAAACCGTCTTCCAACGCTGGCAGTAGCAGATGCGGGACTAACAGTCGTCGACCAAGGCAAAAAGTCAAACCAATTACCTGGCGAGCCGGGAGTTGTGGGGAACCTAGTGGATGATGAGGTAATCACTGGCGTTGATGAGAAGAAGTTATTTGAATGATGGTATAAGCCCTGGGAATACGTTGAGGAACTTTGAGGGAAATTCAAGCTTGGAGGAAAGGTGGTAAAGCTATATTTGCTGTTGAGGGCTGAGGGAATCTGTGGTTTTGAGTTGACTGGAGGAAGGGCAGAAAAACTGACTCTGTTGGCGTTGAAAATCACAGGTGAGATAGTTGACGAAGGACGGTAGGAAATGTCAGCGTTGGAAGACAACGTGGTCGATGATGGATTGAAGATGTTGGCTTGAGGATTTGGACTTGAATGTGCGGCGTTGACAGTTGGACTAGAAGGAATCACTTGTAGCTTTGTGCTCACTAGTCCGGACAAAGAGTTGAGGGAGCAGTTGTTGTTTCTGAGGAAGCGTTCATCGTTCTTCTCTTTGCTGGTGCAGTAGTGAGGGAACACCGCCCACGCTAACCAACCTGAGAATGAGATGACGAGATTTTCAATTCCCTTTGTCTTTGAAAACAATAATTTTTAACTAGCTGGCAATCCGTCCTTCGGTACAGAGCAGAAAACTTACTTGGTTGGGCAACCATTGGAAAAACATAAAGAATATGGAGCTTTCCTGAAGATACTTTGAAATGAAGAAAGGTTACCAGACTATCTGTAGTCTACTGTTACAAAATCAACAATGACAAGAATCATGAGATGATGATGATGATGGGGACTAATGAGTCCTATTATTAAAGCAGTAATATTGTGGTCAAAAAATTATTAAGTTATCCAAATTGCTGGGTTTAAAACCCACCTGGATTACCAGACCAATACTTGAGCAATCGGGAATGAATTTGGACTTACCGTTACCATATCTCTTGTGCTGTCTGAAGGACTTACCGTTACCATATCTCTTGTGCTGTCTGAAATACTTACCGTTACCATATCTCTTGTGCTGTCTGAAATACTTACCGTTACCATATCTCTTGTGCTGTCTGAAGGACTTACCGTTACCATATCTCTTGTGCTGTTTGAAGGACTTACCGTTACCATATCTCTTGTGCTGTCTGAAGATCCTCCGGGCGCAAGCTATGTCATCGCTTAGTTCGTCATCTTCGAGAGCTTTGCAGGTGACCCCACAAGCCATTATGTCATCATCCGCATCCGTGCACCAGAACCGGTCATTGACCTGGAAGATGCCGTGGTCCAGACTGCCGTCACCCGACATGTGACCCACAGCCGAGGAGTTGAAGTTCGATTCGTACCTGTGACAAAATATTGTATGTTAGGACGGTATCTCACTATTCCAACTGAGTACAACGTTTTGTATTCCAACGCTGCGATGTGTTTCGCAACGTTTCTTGCTCCGATCTTCCTTAAGAATCAAATTAAACAAATCCCACTGACACATTGCTTTGCAACATTTCGCATTTCAAATTCGAGACAATTTTTTCGGAAACGTTTGAAAACAAATTGTTGCACTAAGCCCTGATCGGAATCACTGAGCATTTAACATAATCATGTATAAATACTACCAAGTTACCAAGCATTGGCAGTTGATGTAGTTACTGTGCTAGACTTGTAACCAGCGTATATCCGTGGATTGTAACCCTTTGTTGTCTTTTTTAGGGACCCAAGTGGCCCAGAGGCCTTGTACTACATTTTAAACATTTTTTTGGGTTTCAAAAATGCCTAAATGCGCAGTTTGATCGAGATTGGTCACAGGATATTATTAAAATAGTGAATTTTGAAAGTCTTCTATATTTATTTTTAATAATTTCGCGAGGGCGTTTGGTGGTTATAATGTGCAGTCAAGTTATTTTTTCACATTTAAATAAATAAATGTGTGTTCTTTGTGTAAGGTTTTATATCAAAATGTTGGTGAGTAGCGCCGAAGTATAGAAATTTTTCGTCTATTTTATAATCTTGTATAATCATTTACCCATAATTCCGTCACTGGTCGCTGCTCACATTAATCCAACTACTCATTTTTCCTCACGAAGTCTGAGTGGGTCCCGAAAATCCACAGTATAGAGCCGAAAATTTCTGACTCCGCTCGGATTTAAACCCAGGTCACTTTTGAATACTCGTATAATTTAAAAAGGAAATGATAAAAAAAATTGAGCCAACAAAAGGAATCTCTTACCTTGCAATGCAAAGCCATGTAGAGATATCATCTTTGTCGACCTCGTTGTCGAGAAGTACTTTGGCCAATTCACAAGGTTTGAACGTCTTAGCACGGGACAAAGAGAATAAAACTGCATAAAACGAAAAGAATAACCAACAAAAACAGACCATGTTACTTGCCAAAATAGCAAGTACAAAAGTTTCTTGTATGCAAATTTAAAATCAAATTGTAAGTACAAAAGTTTCTTGTTAAAATATATAAAAAGTCGTATTGATATACTGTACCAAACTTTTTATAAAACTGATGTAAAAATCTTGCGATGAAAGAGATCTCTAGATAAATGTAGACTTTCAGTGAAGTGTGTCAAATTTATGGGTGCAAATATCTGAGTTTATTTCACTGTATGGGATGGCGGGGTGCCTTGGGTTTGTGAGATATTGTTATAATATACTGTAGAAAAATGGGAAAATAAACTCCGCGTTGAAATTGGTGTGACTGCTGCCCGTGGTCCAGAGGTCACGAATTCGAACACCAGGTTGGGCAGAATTTTTTTCTCACAAAAAAATCTGTTTCCAAGAAAAGAATACAAGAACTCGTGAGATTGGCATTCCGTCTCAACTCAGGCAGGATGAGTTTAAATATTTCCAATTTATTTTTCTTCACTTTCATCAAGTCATGAAAAGAAACCATAGCATCGTTTAGAACCAGAATGATTACTAAGACTAAATTATGACTATTGTTTTATCATAAAAAAAATATCAATATAAAAAATACACATTTCTTTTTAACGTTGTCAAACTTTTAATTTCCAATGCCTATGTAGGTAATGTAGGTAAATTATGTTAATCTACTTTTTAACACCAGATAAAATAAAATATACTGGAATTTAAGAGCTTTTTACAGCATGTCAGAATACTGTATTGTCTCATCTACCCTGATTGTTCACAGTGGTCCCGTTTTAACCTAATTTGCTAACTGTCTATTTTGAGTAGGTCTTGACAGTAAAATAATTGAGTCTATAAAATTCAAGATCAGCAACCCACCCACACCTGGTATGAAATCAATACCAGGATGAATGAATATTCTACAGGGTGTACAACAAGTCATTTGACCGAATAATTCTAATTTATTATATTTATATTATAACCTAGTTATTAAGAAATTTACGTGGGGAGGCCTCAGATATTAATCTGATTTTGTACAAGATGACCATTAGGCCGGAGCGAATCTATAGAGGGGGGAAAAAAATTCTCGAATTTCAAAACGCCTGGGGTCTCAAAAGTTTCGTATTGATGAGTAGATTAATCCCTTAAAATTTCAAAAAAATATTTTAACATCTTCAGTCTCCACCTCGAGCTTAAAGTTTCGAGTGCTTTTAGTTATGCAATGTAGGGGCAAGATAACATTTTTTTTATTATTATTATTATTATTATTATACAATGCTTTATTAGGTATAAATGGACATTATGTACATAGAAATAATTAATTTAACAATGAAAAAAATGGAAACAATATATACAATGAAAATGAAAAAGAATAGAAAATATATAAAAACATAAGTCCTAACTAAAGGGCGGGGTTATTGCCTATGGCAATCTCTTCCACCCAACCCTTTTTTTTTTTTTTGTGATTATTGTGCTTATTACTTGAAAACAGTGCACCACACAAAAAAATTTCCTATACTAAAATATTTTTTAATTCAAACGAAGAACAATTTTTGTTTTATAACTTAATTTGTATTGATCTACTGATTTTAAGATAAAGATCGAAAACTATAAACATAGAGCGAAATACGAGTTATGTGACCCATTACGTACCTATTATCTAAACATAAATGGTTTTTAGTTAATCTAACCTTACCTTGTAGTTAGGGCTCTACTTTTTAATAATATGAATAATATCGCCTTATTTATACTGCTCGATAAGGACTATTAAAATTCCATTATTCCAGCAGTAAGCCCAAGACATGTTATTATGTGCTATAAATGCCAAATGGGAGGATAACTTGTCATGTCCTTGCTAGGTTTTGTTTTGAACTCACAAACTGTGGAATCTTTGGATTTAAAGAGTGTTGACTTTACCACTGACCTACCAGAACAGATTTTTTTTAAATATTCATTTCCCTGGGATTGCTTTCGCATTTCTTCGGAGACACAAACTTACATCCATACCATTCCTAGAACGGAAAATGTATGTAGAATTGTAGATAATAATATATAATTGTCGAGATTCGAACTCAGAACTTCTGGGTCAGTAATCAAAAGGTAGTCTTAGGGCCAGATTATGAAAGAAAATTAAAGTTAATATAAGCCACACACGCCCTCAAGTCGAAGTTTTAACAAATCACAGCGCACTATAGGCCGACTTGAAGGACAGTTTAGCTTATGTTACATTTTATCCTGTTTACCTCATTTAGCCCTTGGACGAAGGCTGAGCCAATAATGTCAGTTCAGCAAGCTTATCCAGGATCATAATTAGCTTATCCAGGATTAAATATACAATGAAAAAAAGTCCATTAGAAAAGTAAAAAGGAATACTATCGACTTAGACATTGCTTGCAAAGTCAGTAAGGTTCAATCTCATTTGGTCCTAAAGAAAGACTCGAACAAGTGGAACAAATATCGTTGCGCAACAGTATGTTGCAATTGTTGCACTCAGTCGGCTTTAGACGCCACGAACTGTTTTGTTGCACCGAAATTGCTCCTGCCCGTGTGCAAATTACATTCAAATGAATTGGTACTCTTTCAAATTTTCCAAAAGATGGATGGTAAAATGACTGGTTCTATGTTGCGAAAAAAGAAAGATGTGACAACTTCCAACAATATTTTTCAACATTAAAAGTAGGTATTCAAACCGAATACCACCAGGAAAGATGGCACACTCAGGGTGGCTCACCTACGGCAAATCAAATATTACGAGTGTTATGTGTCGACCGAAAACCCTAGTTATAGGAGCCCAGGAGGCATGTTCTGGGCTACATCCGTGTCCCGTGTTACTTAATTTTATGTTGTTTTACAACTAAAAGAGAGGCAAGTAAAACTATTAGTGACAGCATCGTTGTTCACTGTTAGTGGTGTGAAGGTATGGAATGGCTTCATTCGAACAAGCCAAAAAGTACGGCAGAATATACCGTTCTATGAAACTAAGTATTACCTCAACACACAAAACTATTAATAACATGGAAATGTCTGGCTAGGGAACCGTGGACAGGGCAATACCAGTGTCTCGTTACACGATTATAAACAGAGAACAGACTAGCCAACCCTAACAAGTAAGACTAGCTTGCACTTTCACAAGGGTTTAATGAATCATAAAGAAAAAGCCCAATGATCGCATATAGAAATATGTGCTTCAGAACGAGTGAACTTTTCCACTTAAGTTAGATAGATTCCGTCACTCCCCCAGCTGTAGCCAAGCTGGACACAACAATAACATAGTGGAGGTTATAACGTTAAGTCTAAAATTAAGAGGTAATTACCATATCACTTTCCTAAAATAATAATTTCCCAAGTTCAGGTGTCTCCTTAGCATGTCTCTAGTCTTTTGAGTCAATCAAAACAACATTTTCACGTATAATTCAAAATCAGTTGTTCGTAGCGATTAAAGCCTAATAAGTATTTTTTCTGTTTATTTAGTTTAAAACAGATTTGATTCCCTAAACTTTTTTGTATGGTCTACCGTTTTCAAGAGAAAAGAACGAATATAGCAAAAATCGTTATCTTGCCCCTGCATTGCATAACTAAAAGCACTCGAAACTTTAAGCTCGAGGTGGAGACTGAAGATGTTAAAATATTTTTATGAAATTTTAAGGGATTAATCTACTCATCAATACGAAACTTTTGAGACCCCAGGCGTTTTGAAATTCGAAAATTTATATTTTCGCTCCGGCCTAATGACCATATATACTATGTATTTATGTTGTGTGTAAATTTTATTGTACAAATAAAGGCTACATTACATTACATTAAGAAATTAATTGAATAATAATATTGCCTAATTTATGGTGCCCGACTAGAACTAATGGGTCCCATTAGTCCAGCCATAGCCCAAGACGTATTATTATGTGGTCAAAATCCCAAATGGGAGCATAACTTGTAATATCCCGACTGTGTTTTGAATCCGCGACCTCTAGATTACTAGTCGGACGCCTTGACCACTTATCTACCGTGACAGACGAATAAAATATAAATATATATTATTTATAATAATAAACAATATAAAATGAAATAACATAAATTAAGAACTTGAAAATTGTTTGAATTTGAAATTGGTCTTTTCTAGGGCATTCCGTTATTATTTGTCTTCGGTTTGGACTGCCCAGCCGATCCAAACTTGAACTCCTGAGTCAAACCACTCATACTCGTATTTCAACACAATTTTGAAGAGTGGTTCATACATACCGTTGTTCATGGTTGCGTCGATGGTGCGTTGAATGCACCAGTTCTCGTAGGATCACGGAAGTTAAGCAACGTCCAGCAAGGTGAAGACTTCGTGATGCTGGCATTCCGGCTCAACCCAGGCTGGGTGAGGTGAACGTGGGTAGCAGGTAAGTAAGTTTCTGAAAATGAAGGATAACATCCCCGTCGTCATATGACCATGCAGTTGAAAGCGAGGTTAAAGCCAAATTGAAGAAAAACTCGTGGTTCATGACAACAGATTTTAGCTTTCTACTTACCTATGTCGTTACCACAAGAGTATTTAATCTTTACTTTCCAGTTCCAGTGTCCAATATTTAATGTCATGGTGGGGGATGGATTGATATGGGTACCTATCGAACCCTTTGGACGCCCAAAACAATTGTCCCCGGGCTCCTTCCGTGTCCAAAGTGTGGGTAAGTAAAGAGCGTTCAAATTTGAAATCATGCACACAATAATGACAACACTCAGCACTGCATATACCTTAACAGGTCTATAGAGTCCTCAATTCTATTCAGGACTTTAAATCAAATACAAATAGAAACAACCCCCGTCCTCATCAGGACTTGAAATGAAATAGAATCGTTGGCGTTAGGAAGGGCATCCAGCCCTAAAATTGCGCCACAACCAACCAATCTCAATCATGAGGTTGAACAATGCCGACCCCAAGTAGGTTAGGGAAAAGGCAAATTGATAGAAAACTATCTACAAAATAATGGTCAAGATACCCTGTACTACTACTGATGCCACAACAATCAATGAATTAATCAATGTTATTATCATCCTTGCGATCCATGGAATAGAGTCCACATAATTATCGTTTATCTTATTATCATAAAACAAAAATATATGCAACACTGCGACGTATATTAATATCTCTTTGACAAGACATAATTGACACATAGGTACTGTCTTCTATTTAATGTAGGATAATGCCACCTTATGTATTCATACCGACACACCTGTTGATCAATACTTTAGCACAGATACCCATGCATTAATGAGAGCTTAAATTCCAACACTCCTGTTTTAGGAAATGGAGCTAATTACTTGCGTGAACATAATATTGACGGCACGTAATGGTCTAATTATGGAGAAGTTCTTTTGCTAAACAGAACAAACGAATGTTTCATCCTCCGATTATTGAAAACTAATACAGCAGCCACTCACACCTCACCCAGCCTAGTAGGTTGGTCCAGGAATAGCCAGCATAACAAAGGCTTCACTGGACGTTGTTTAACTTCAGTGATCTGACGATAACTGGTTTATTCAACGTGGCATCGGCACCTCCAGTCTTAAGTTAAAAGTAAGGGAAAATTTCTGTAACAGGATAAAAGGTAAAATAAGCCAGACACGCCCTCAAGTTGGTGTGTCTCAACTTGGGGGAAAGTTTCTATCTCTAAGTCATCGACGCGTCCTCATCTAATTCATTAATGGTCTGTTAAATATGGATTTACCAATTAAACTAGTTAAATTGGTCGTTAAATTTTGAATATGTATTGCAATAGAACTATACCTAATTTAAATAGTTCTTGGTGACCAACTATAAAGTTCCGAATAATTTTTTATCGAAATCAATTTCACATTCTTTCTTTTATTTTTTCATAGAAAAAAATTCAAAGCACTCGTAACATGAGCAAACAATATTTTGCCACTCTTGCAAAACCGCCGCTGAATTTACTCTACAACACAGTCGATCACTTCCAGACTTAACTGAGCTCTGATTCCATTAGAGGTCTGTCTAATGACGAGTTAACGCCAGAGATTGTGGGTTCGAAACCCAGCCAAAATATTACAAGTTATTTTCGCATTTCGGATTTCGACAAAATTAGAACATTAGAATACGTCTTGGTATTACTGCTGGAATAATAGGAGTCATTAGTCCTAATTGGGCAGTATATTATTATTATTTTTTACATGTATATCCTAGAATTCCATTATCTCAGCTTGCATCACTGTTGGAGTAGCTAGAGATCCACTCCTTCATATTCTTCAGGCTTCCTCTTACTCTTCTTCCTCTTCTTCCATTTCTCCCTCAGCTCGCATCACTCTTGGAGTAGCTAGAGATCCACTCCTTCATATTCTGCAGGCTTCCTCTTCCTCTTCTTCCATTTCTCTCTCAGCTCGCATCACTGTTGGAGTAGCTAGAGATCCACTCTTTCATATTTTTCAGGCTTCTTCTTCCTCTTCTTCCATTTCTCTCTCAGCTTGCATCACTGTTGGAGTAGCTAGAGATCCACTCCTTCATATTCTTCAGGCTTCCCTCTTCCTCTTCTTTCATTTCTCTCTCAGCTCGCATCACTGTTGGAGTAGCTAGAGATCCACTCCTTCATATTCTTCAGGCTTCCTCTTCCTCTTCTTTCATTTCTCTCTCAGCTCGCATCACTGTTGGAGTAGCTAGAGATCCACTCCTTCATATTCTTCAGGCTTCCTCTTCCTCTTCTTCCATTTCTCTCTCAGCTCGCATCACTGTTGGAGTAGTTAGAGATCCACTCCTTCATATTCTTCAGGCTTCCTCTTCCTCTTCTTCCATTTCTCTCTCAGCTCGCATCACTGTTGGAGTAGCTAGAGATCCACTCCTTCATATTCTTCAGGCTTCCTCTTCCTCTTCTTTCATTTCTCTCTCAGCTCGCATCACTGTTGGAGTAGCTAGAGATCCACTCCTTCATATTCTTCAGGCGTCCACCATCATGCTGGAGTTTCATCAGCTTTCTCTTCCTCTCCTTCCGTTTCTCTCTCAACTTCTCCAGGTTGTGATTGGAGAAGGGGATGATTTTCACTCCGGACAGCTGGATGAGGAACAAATTAAAACAAATTGATCAAGTTCAAACAAGTTCAATAAAAACAAAAAAACAAATCATCATTCACATAAGGATCAGCGTCGCTGTGCATGGCACGTTGAATACCTTCTACTTAAATTTGTTCCCAGTCTCAAAATCCCCAAATCACCCTTTCAACCGCCCAATTCCTATTAAAAAATGAATTCAAGGAGTCCCTTTTTACCGTTAAATTTCAAATAATGCTTTAGAGACGAACGTAAATATTGTCATGATGACCATGGATGAATTTGAAACCAGGACCTTCACCAATTCATGTCCTCACCACGTTGGACAAAGCTAATCTTTTGGGCGAAATACTTACGTCATCCTCAATATTCTTTCCTCTTTGCTTCTGGGACACATTCTTCTCATTCGCAGGTCCTTCAACATTGTTCTCGCATTTCTTTGGGACCGACAGTTGCGCTTGCATGACGTCTTCGTCCCTCTTCAGTCGTCCACCACTATCCCGGCCGTGACTTCTTCTTCGGCCATGCTCGGATTTCTTTTCGTCTGCTGTCGGAACTTTGGCTGGAACCATCTGCGGCTCCTCGTTGTCTAGAGACGTCTGGTTCCTCTTTAGATCATCCTGGGAGTCGTCCAGTAACAGAAAGCAACCAACTTTCTTTTTATCGAAACTCTGCTGCTTCCAATAACTGCTTCTATTGTCGAACTAAAGATTTGGAAGAGATAGGGGTCACCTGAGAAACTTCTAAAGGTCACTATTAGATTTTCCCACCGCAGTTATGAAAATCATCTCTCAATCAGATTTGTTCTATCTATCTTCAGTAGTTTCCGAGGTATTTGAGTGTGTGCTTTATAATGGGTGAGATATTTGAATGTGTACTTAAGAATTGAGGTATCTAATATGAACCTAATCAATAAATATATTAGAAGGTAACTCAGGATTCTCAAGCTTATCTCTGTGGCTCATTATTGTTATATGTATTACCTCCGAGCCCGAGCCAGAGCACTCACACGTTGAGCTGCTGTTCTTCCGCGGCTGGAACTTGACGCATTTCTTCCTCGATGGTCTCCTTTGCTTGGTGGGGGTTTTCTCTCTCGGGCATTTACGCTTGGAAGAATTCGCACAGGAGAGCTTTCCCTGGGAACAAGAGATCTTTCCCTTGGACCAGGAAAAGAGCGGGTCTTTGGAAGGCTTACCCTGAGGCTTGCACTCAGGCTTGCACTGGGGGCGTGGTTTTCTCACACTGCGTCGTGTGAGACGATCTTAGCTTGCGGAACCTCTCATCTATTTTATCGCAGTCTATCAGGTCAGAGTTTGATTCTGCAAAATATTAAACGGTTAATACTTTTGAATAAAATAGGTATCCACAAGAAAAATAAATTGAAAACTACGTACATGAGAAAACCGACAACCCAGCAGTACAACATATACAAAGACCATGCCTTTGAATATTTTAAATTTATTCTCGTTGCGGAGTAGGGTAAAACGGCTAGTATTCATGTATTCAATAAAAGCCAACTGGATTATTAATTATTAGGCTTCAATCACATTAAACAATCTCTGACTAGTACTAATCAGCTGATTACTGCTGATGGTATATTTATCATTGATTAATTATTTACCAACACGAGTTCTTCAGAAGTTAACTATTGACTAAAATTGAGAGTTGATTATGATTAAATAATCAAGTGATTAGGGTGTCAATTAGGATTACAACAAAAATAAGCCAGACCTCAAGACTAACTTAAGTGCGCTTTGAATGGTTGAAACTCCGAATTCAGGAACGATCTGGCTTACTTTTGTTATAAATCTATTTTATAGTTTGGTCCTTAGGCCGGGATCTCACTGAGTTTTGCAAGGTTTCATGATTCGATCTTTCTATAGAATTAAATGAGATCGACTACCACTGACATTGCTTCGTAACGCTTAGCAACACTTCCCATTCAAAATTCGAGACAAAATGTTGCGAAACATGTAGAAAGATAATTATGTTATGTGGATACAAACAAATAATGATAAAACTTAATAGGTAGGTATACAAAATTGAGAGTAATTTAAACAAGAAAGAGATAAATAATAATAATTATAACACTCTTTAGTGGAAGGTAACCACCAGGCGAGGTTAATGCTTAAAGCATTTTCTACCACCTAACCCGCAGAGTCTTATTATTATGTGGTAACAATCTCAAATTAAGAGGAAAAATTTATGCACTGTGTGGGATTCGAACCACCGGATCCCTAAGCTACCTGGATTACCAACCTAGCGCGTTAACTTAATACATAGAAAAAAATCCAAGCACAACGTTAATAAACTACATAATATATTCAGGTGTCCTAACTAAAGGGCGGGGTTTTGCCTGTGGAAATCTCTTCCACCCATCCCTTTAGACTCTTCAAGGCCTACCACAAGAGTCCTCTTGTTCTTCCGGGCAAGGTTCCCGCTCCTCATCCTTGGGTCTTGTCTTCCCATCCTTGTACTGCAATCGCCAATCAATCAGGACATTCTGGAAGAAAACGGCTTTCTAAATTGACAAACTTAGGGCTGAATTATAAAGCAGGATTACATTAAGATAAGCGAGACTGTTCCCCCTTGAGGAAAGGATTCATGGGACAAATATACCGACCCCAAGTACATTTAGGAAAAGGCAAAGTAAAAGTAGAAGAAGAGGCCAGACTGCCCCTCATTTTTTTTCTTTTCTTATTAAAGATGATCTCCTTATTATAGTCCCCCAGTCTGTCTGGGGGACTATAAACAGGGAGTAGACCAGCATTGGCTTGGTTCTGGGGGCCCTTGTCAATTATTAGCCTCCTTGTAGAGACAGTGGTAGAAGTGCTGAGTCATTCCTCCACTGTCTGGCTACCATCGTTCACGATGACGCCACCCTATGATCATGATTAAAGATGAGTGTTTCACAGCCTTTTTTTATTTCATAGCCATGAAACAGGAGCTAATGTAGACGCTTGTGGTCTGGGTTGTAGCTTGCCCATCCCGTAGTATACCTCCCCTCTGATGGGAGAGAAGTAACACAATACTTCCCATTTAGGTGCTCGGTCAATACAAGATCAATTATTCGGACTATAGTGCAATGTAATTGATCGAAGCTCCGACTTGAAGAAGGGTCTGGCTTATCTTGAATTGAATCCTGTTTATAATTTGGACCTAATTATTACTCTAAAATGTAAAGGGATACGTAGTACGTAGGTATCTACTCAATGAAAATATTGAGGGGAAAGAGTGATATAGACCTTTCTTTAAATAAATATTCATTAAAAAAAAAATCATGATTTTTAAACCCATCGATTGGGATATTAAATGAAAGGTCATGGTGTACTCATCTTTAATATCATTTCATTTCGAATGGAGAATCAGAGTAAGTTCTACAATGACCATCCAGAGAGGTAATGCTGCTAGCGTGTTAGGAGCATTGCCATCAGAAGAATTGACTTCAATGTTCTATCTGTAACTTTTAATAAAACTTGACTATTATAAGTTCAATTCACAGAGTTAATCAATGTGTTTAACAGATTTCACGTACCTGTTTCTTCAGGAATAGGACAGTCACAAAGCAAAGTAGAAATGATAGTAACACCAGAACTAAAAGTACGACAAATTTAAGAAAGTCAAACATTATCCATGAATGTTGGTTTGAACTTAAAACAGGGAACGAAAGTGGCTGATTATAGACATTAATTTCTCAACCAACTTCAGGAGTAAACACTCTGAAGCCAGCGGTCAAAGAAACGATCAATACGGCAGTTCTTATTCTGTCAATGAAGTTGATAAAAATCTAGCGAGGTTTCGATTTGGATGAGTGACCATTAAATTTAGTCCTGTTTTATAATTCGGCTCGTAGACTGCTTACCTAAGTGCCCAAGGACAATTTTCCAGTTCCTAAACAGAAGCGCTTATTCTCATTTCAAAATTTTGCATTAATATTTAATCCACTATCTACTTCTGTAAGCTAATAACATCTCCCCTAGTGTGGTGTGAGCGTCACATCCACTAATAATTAATCCACTATCCCCCCAAAAACACCACTTCGTGGTTAAAAAAAGAAGAACGCCTCACTCAAAAGAATGATTATAATTAGCTAAAAATAAATGATATCAAATTGAGAACACCTTACCACCTCTCTTTCTGTATCTCTGCACTCTTCTCTGAAAATATTCCTCTTATGTTTATCTTTCTTTATCCTTTCTAGGGGTCATCCCCAACTTGATTTCTCTTTAAATTTACTTGTTGCACGGCAATAAAAAATGGCGGTCGGAGTATGATTTTTCTGAACTTATTTGATTTGAATCGAGAAAATTACACCGCGACCGCCTTTTTTATTGCCGTGCAACAAGTAAATTTAAAGAGAAATCAAGTTGGGGATGACCCCTAGAAAGGATAAAGAAAGATAAACATAAGAGGAATATTTTCAGAGAAGAGTGCAGAGATACAGAAAGAGAGGTGGTAAGGTGTTCTCAATTTGATATCATTTATTTTTAGCTAATTATAATCATTCTTTTGAGTGAGGCGTTCTTCTTTTTTTAACCACGAAGTGGTGTTTTTGGGGGGATATCAGTTCTTTTTGTACGAAAATATAGGTTCATACACTACTGAAATATTATGAATAACAAAAGTAAATAAGCTGGGAAAATGTGAATGTACCAAGTTGTCTTTTTTTTTTTAAGATATAGTTTTAGCAGTACGTATTTAATTTTTCTATGGTCAAAATGTATTTGGATCACAGATTTGGCCCCCTTAGTTCCCCAAAGTGAGTAAATAATATATAAATTTGCATTGCAAGACCTTTTGATTCTATACTCAACATGATTAGGTTTATATTTCAATGCTAAATAGACCTCGGAGCCTCCTATGAGGGACACTAAAACACCTGGATTTACAAATGCCGAAGAAATTAATTTGTAATCACCTTATCAAGGTGAGGTAATGAGTTCTCTCCCGTTGAACTTTTCTTACTCGAATTCTCTCCGGCTTGTTGCAGGGGTCACGAGTATCTCTCCCGGAAATAAGACCATGCTTTTTTACATTAGGTATTTAAGAAAATGAAAACTATAAAATTACCATTTTTATATAAGAATCGGCCTTTTATAAGAAAATCTTTTAAATCTCTAACTAATGAAAGGCAATGCCTTCAGTGTATAGTAGAGTTAGGTAAAATACATAGAATGCCATGCCTCAGGAACATAGTAGGGTTAGGGATAATACATAGAAGGCAATGCCTCGGGTTTATAGTAGGGTCAGGTAGAATTATAGGCCATGCCTTGGGTTTATCATAGGGTTAGGAAAAATACATAGAAGGCCATGCCTCAGGTCTATATCAATGATTCCTAGGTGTTTCGATTATAATTTTTATGCTAGGTCTAAACTATGTAGGTATAAAATCAGGTAAAAATGCAAGCGACGCGACGGGAGACAATTTGGTGTTAATAAAACCATGAGCGGGAGAGAACTCGGTGGTGACGTCCCTTATCAATACCTCACGAGGTATGAGTGTACCCCGGACATAATGGACAGAGAAAAAAAAACTTCCCTGAAGGGGATCGAACCCAAGTCATCATGCGTGCAAGCCTAGTATGCTACCCACTTGGCCAAAGTCACTACTTTGTCACAATTTTTAGTGAGTAGCATCGATATTATGAGAGCTAATTCATCATATTTTATCTCCATCCAACCATGATTGTCCAAAATCAATCTCGTAATGCCGCCACAGGTCATTGGCCAATTCTGCAACTATTAAAATTTTCCTCGCGAGGGTAATGGGGTCGTCATGAAGATTAAATATAAAGATCGGAAAAACAAAACAACGTTAAGCCCAAATTGAAAATATAGAGCTAAAAAATTTCGTCCCCACCAGGATTCCAACCCATGCTGACTGGGTGGCAGGTCGAGCATGCTACCAATGGACAAAGTTATCTTCTAAAGAAACGGACGGAAAATGAACTAAATTAATACTTGGAAACTTGAACATTAAAATTTTGCAGTGAGAGAGCGAGGTCATCTCGAAAAATACATACTGGCCAAGATCTGACCACTAAGCTAAGGATTCGAAGGTACCTACCCGCCAAAGAAAATGAAAAGGCCACCAGGTGCCACCCAGTGGACCGGATGAAGGAATAAAATCAATAAATTTGGTATCTGCTCATCAAGATCTTTCATTTGATACCACTTAAGATTAGTATTATCCTTCAATTCCCGATTTGGGCTCCCAAAACCCGAGGCCGCCCAAATGGGCCGCCCGCTTATAATTTAGAATTTTTTTTTGGTCCGGGCTCATCTCCATTATATCTTGATCACTTTAGACACCTCACTTAATCTTCAGTGCCAAGTTAAAGACACGAAGTCGGGTCTCAAAGGATCCGTATGAAAAAAAACAGAAAAAAAAAAAAAAAAAACAAAATTATGAATCTTTTCATGTCTTTCACGATTGTTGGGGGGGTCTCGAAAATAGGGTTCCCGGTGTCCTAGGAAGTCAAACAAAGAGTCAAATCAACTTATTTTTCAACGTAGAGCCCATTTCTGCAATAAAAATCGCGATTTTTGAAATTCATGTTGCACTTTTCGCTGGCTGAAAGTACATGAAATGCATGGGAACTATGTTTTCCGTAACCTTACACTCTGCCGGGCTGTCTCTTTCTTTGTATTGGCGTTCTTCACACCTCGGCCGAGGTGTTTGATCTACTTCTGTAAGCTAATACCATCTCCCCTAGTGTGGTGTGAGCGTCACATCCACTAATAATTAATCCACTATCTACTTCTGTAAGCTAATACCATCTGCCCTAGTGTGGTGTGAGCGTCACATCCACTAATAATTAATCCACTATCTACTTCTGTAAGCTAATACCATCTCCCCTAGTGTGGTGTGAGCGTCACATCCACTAATAATTAATCCACTATCTACTTCTGTAAGCTAATACCATCTCCCCTAGTGTGGTGTGAGCGTCACATCCACTAATAATTAATCCACTATCTACTTCTGTAAGCTAATACCATCTCCCCTAGTGTGGTGTGAGCGTCACATCCACTAATAATTAATCCACTATCTACTTCTGTAAGCTAATACCATCTCCCCTAGTGTGGTGTGAGCGTCACATCTACTAATAACTAATCCACTATCTACTTCTGTAAGCTAATACCATCTGCCCTAGTGTGGTGTGAGCATCACATCCACTAATAATTAATCTATTATCTACTTCTGTAAGCTAATACCATCTCCCCTAGTGTGGTGTGAGCATCACATCCACTATAATAATTAATCCATTATCTACTTCTGTAAGCTAATACAATCTCCCCTAGTGTGGTGTGAGCGTCACATCCACTAATAATTAATCCACTATCTACTTCTGTAAGCTAATACCATCTCCCCAAGTGTGGTGTGAGCATCACATCCACTAATAATTAATCCACTATCTACTTCTGTAAGCTAATATCATCTCCCCTAGTGTGGTGTGAGCGTCACATCCACTAATAATAATTGATCCATTATCTACTTCTGTAAGCTAATACCATCTCTCCTAGTGTGGTGTGAGCATCACATCCACTAATAATTAATCCACTATCTACTTCTGTAAGATAATACCATCTCCACTATTGTGGTGTGAGCATCACATCCACTATAATAATTAATCTATTATCTACTTCTGTAAGCTAATATCATCTCCCCTAGTGTGGTGTGAGCGTCATATCCACTAAGAAAAAGGACAGATTAGCATGGAATGTTGCGAAACACTTTGCAACGTTGCGGGACAATATTGTGTTGCATTCAAGTGGTTAAGGCGATAGTCTGGTAATCCAGGTAGCGTAGGGATCCGTTGGTTCGAATCCCACCAAGTGCATGAATTTTTCTTCATTAATTTGAGTTTGTGACCACATAATAATGAGACTCTGAGGGTTATGTGGTAGAAAATGCTCTGAGCATTAACCTCGCCTGGTGGTTACCTTCCGCTAAAGAGTTTTATTATTATTCAGTGACTTTCCACAGATAGATTTTTGTATCTAGTGACAGCTCGAGGTGGCTCGTGTGCGGTTTCAAATGTCCAAGCTCTTAAAACAGATTTATGCAGACTTTTGCCAAACGTTATGTTTAGAGAGATGGAAGTGAGCCATCATTTGATAAATACTGTAGAATCCAGTAAGAAAAAGCCGGGTTGCTAACTTCTCAGTTGTGTTTATTTTTTAAATTTAAATTTTCTCCATAGATTATACAGTCATAGTTCTGTGGCCTTTTTACTACCTTTATACCTTTTGATCCTTCTCACTTCTCAGTATCTGCTTTATCCAGTTTCTCCTTTCTTTCTGAGGTCTCATCAATTTATAATTCAAAATGTCTCACTGGGTCCCACTTGAATCCAATCCCGAGGTAAGCATACCTGTAGTACCTACCTAGGTATCACCAATATGTTATTTGCCAGGGTACATTGATAATACTTTACAATGAAACACCTCCATCTGATCCATTGCACAAGTTTTTTTTGATGAAATCCATGCAGAGGTCCCATTTGTGTCATTCCAGTATAAAGCACAAGTCATACACACCATACCAAGCAAGTACTGGAGAGAAACAAAGTTAAACAATTTTGTTATTTTCACAAATACTGGTAGGATGTGAAAATAACAAAAAAATATAATTGTTTCAACACCAGAAAATGGTAAAGGTTCCTCACAGGCCTAGTTGCTCAAATATAGTTTAGTGTAAGACACATCAGCCTAGGAGGTAGAAATGAGAAAAACTGCTGTATGTCAGTCAAGAGTCTCTTGGTTTTGTGAGTAGCATTGCATCCATTTACTTTTCTAAATCCTTATCATTAATCAAATTTTATTATACATTTTGAAACGGAACAGTGCGAAACGGAACGGAACAGTCTTAATAAAATGCACTGTTTCTCTCAAAATGTAAACAAACCAAGGAACCGAGTCGGTGACTTGGTTCCTTTTGGTGAAACAGAATGTTCTAGCTTCTGATTGGTTCTCAACTGCGTCTTTTTGATAATGGAATATTAAATGAGAGCGGCAAATTTTGAATCTGCATTTTAAATTTATTTTTGAAATGAGATGAGCTAAGAACCAATCAGAGAAGACCTACACAAATACAGCTGATTACAGAAATTTCACTTCTGTTGATCACTGAAATGACCTTGTTATATTTTCTTTATCTTCAACCAATCAAATGGCCTGAACATGTAAATATGTTCCTGCTGTTCCGGTTCAAATTTTATGATAAAATTCAACTATTATTTTCTTTATGCTTTCCCTTGGTAATGCCATTCACAGCCGTTTATTAACAGAAACACAAGTAATTATTCTGTAGTATAGGTACTTGACATACAATTTAACTTTAATTATAATGTTAAATTATAATTCTGAGTGTAATAGTGTTAAATGCTTCACTCTTGAGGAAAATAAATTATAAATTATTGACATTGTACCTCACATACCTTTTATAATTGTGCAAATATATATAATATGAAAAATAATGATCTTATCTTATTAATTAATGTTAATTTTCATTGGATTTGTTTCAGGTCATGAACCAGGTAAAACACCACCCTACAACTATAAGGACAATATTCTTCCAATCACAAGATTAAGAAGAAAACATGAAGTTTGAGTTCAACAAATAATTTATTAGCTAGTGATCTATCTTATATTATAAAATGATTTGTTTGTGTGTATGTTTAGTTGCGTAAAACTTGAGAACCACAAGTTGCTGAAATTTTGCTTGGAAACCAATAACAGGCTCATTAGCCCTTTGGCGTAATAAAAATGTCAATTTTCTAAAAGTTGAGCTTTTTCAAATACTAGCATATTTAAGCATATCTTGCTGCAGGCCTAGCTGCAACACACCTAGAAGCCTAATAGATGAATCTACTGATTGATCTATTATTCAGTGCTCATCTGGTTCTTAAATCAGTAGCTGTTTTGCAACTATTTAAAATAATGCTCATTACTTATATTACAAGCTCTCTCATTTGTTGATTCATCAACTGACATGAACAAAAAAGACAGACACAAACTATATGTGTTTAAATATAAGTGTGACTTTGATTTTGGTCCAACCTAATAGAAGCTTAGTTGATAATTTAATTTTTTCAAGACCATCAGGTCTGATTATGCAATTGGGCTTTATGAGTAGGTATATGTGGATATTTAAAATAATGTTCTTTACCTGTAGTAAGTAGCTATACTGGAGTATAACAATTACCAACATAAATGCTTGAAAATTAACTGCATCAATACATCATGAATTTATTGCAAATTTGAATTGAAAAAAAATAATTACCAATTGCCTAATTAAATATATTTTCCACAGTTTCTGGTTGCTCTTGGTGTCCCCAGTCAATGGCAGATAGTTGATGTGTATGGCACAGATCCAGACCTCCTGGCCATTGTTCCTCAACCGATACTAGCTCTGATTATGCTCTTCCTTGTACTGATAAGGTAATGAAAAAAAGTATTCCAAAGGTTTTGGGTTCAAAACTCAATTGGGACATGACAAGTGATCTGCCCATTTTGGATTTTGACCACATACATATTAATACAACTTTGGTTTAGTGCTAGAATAAAAGTTCCAATCAGACAGTGTCTTTATAAATAAGGCAATATTATTATTGAATTGTTGGTTTTTAACATGAAAATCCCAGATATGTTGCTTGATAGTTGTTGTTGTTGTAGCCAGCTTGGCTACAGCTGGAGGGGTGAGTGATGGTCTCCAGCCAACTTTATTTCAAAGTTGGCTCGTCCTGAACCACATATTTCTATGTGCGATCAACCATCATGAGGACTTGGACTTTTCTGTACAAGCCATTAAACCCTAAGGAAACTGCAAGCTAGCCTGGCTTGTAAGGGTTGGCTAGTCTGTTCTCTGTTTATAGTCCTCTAGCGAGACACTGGTCTTCTCCCTGTTTAACGTCCCCCAGCCAGACAGTCCCCCAGCCAGACAGATAGTGCTAGCTTATTGTTATGACAAATGCTCAAATATATTTTAAATAATCATTGTTGATCACCATTTATTTTAGTATGAAGAGCATTGCAAACAACAACAGAAAGAGATTGAGGAGAAGGGTCAGGAAGTGCCCAAGGATCTCTTCTTCATGAAGCAAGTCATCCACAATGCCTGTGGTACCATAGCTCTCATTCACAGTGTGGGAAACAATTTATCCAGGTCAGTTTAGAATAGCAATAAAATATAATTGAATTAAAAAGTGTTTCCCTAATAAAATATCCTGAAAGTGGGCTTGGTATGGTAACATCATCCCTTTCACAATAGTATGAAGGGGGCCATGAAAAAAAAATTATAAAAAATATTAGCTTATCAAAACATTGCTCTTATTGCAGTGTCAAGCTGACCTTAGTAGCTTGATCAGTAAGGCTACCGACTTGTAACTTCAAAGCTCTATGGTTCGAGACCCAACTATGGTAAAAATTTAGCAGTGTGTTATTGAGTAATTGTGCACGAATTTAGTTTCATCAAGCAAAACGCTAGTTTTGCAACGCCAAGAAAAGAAAACGAGCGTGTATTTAGGTAAACATCAGGTATTACTGATATATCCTTCCAAAAGAAATATCAGTGTTGTAGATGTTTACATAATAATAAATTTTATTTCAGTGTGAAACTGGAGGATGGGTTTCTGAAGAAGTTCCTGGACGAGGCCCAAGACCTGAGCCCGGAGAAGCGAGGCCAGCTGCTGGAGGAGAACAGAAGCATCAGCGAGGTGCACAAGACCATAGCGGCGGAGGGGCAGACAGCCCCGCCTGAGGACAGGGAGCCGGTGCCGTACCACTTCGTGGCTCTGGTGCACAGGGGGGGCGCCCTGTACGAGCTGGGTGAGTGGATAATAATATCGCCTTATTTATACTGCCCGATTAAGACTATTAAAGTCCCATTATTCCAGCAGTAAGCCCAAGACATATTATTATGTGGTAAAAATCCCAAATGGGAGGATAACTTGTCATGTCACGGCTGGGTTTCAAACCCACGACCTTTGGAATCTCTGGATTCACAGAGTGCCGCCTTTACCACTGAGCTACCGGGACAGACAGTGAAAGTTGGGTAAAGGGCTCTACTTTTTATGTTTTTTTTTATTACTATTAGCATTCAATTTCATTTCTATTCATCATCATCATAGGGTGGCGTCATCGTGAACGATGGTAGCCAGACAGTGGAGGAATGACTCAGCACTTCTACCACTGTCTTTACAAGGAGGCTAAGGTCGGGTTCTACGAAAAACACCTAACACAAAACACACCTGAAAAACACGAAAAACGTTAGTTCCAAAGGATTCGTCAAGATAGCGCCAGTAGAGTTTTCCTCTAAACTCTACTGGCGCTATCTTGACAAATCCTTTGGAACGTTTTTTTTTCAGGTGTTTTTTAGGCTAGGTGTTTTTTGTAGAACCCGACCTAATAATCATTTCTATTAGTAATTATTTTATATTCTTTTTTATTTGGATGAATGATTTGCTATTGTAACATTTCTTTTTGTTAGTTTAGGGAGGAATTAATGGACATTTTCGCTATACCTCTGTCAACTGAAATCTAGATTTTGCGTTTTGTTTTAAATGGGAAACTATGTAAGTAAATGCTGAAGTCCGCACTTGTGATCTCGATTTTGTCCATTAATTTTACCCTTACCTACCTTACCCTTACTTAGCAAATGGAGGGTAAAACACCTATCTCGATATGATCTCAGCATTTGAAATGTCACTTTTACTCATGAAGCTCTTAGCATAACCTTACCATTATTATCTTTTCCCGTTCCAGACGGCCGCAAGGCATTCCCGATCAACCACGGCCCCACCTCCCCGGAATCTCTCCTGTCGGACGCAGCCCAGGTGGCCAGGAAATACATGCAGCGGGACCCCGACAGTGTCTACTTCACGCTGGTGGCGCTGACGTCGGCAGTGGAGTAGCGGCTCTAGGAGTCAGTCCTGTCACACATGGGCTTTGTTTTTATACCGTTTTGAGTGCCTACTTCACAGCGCTTGGAGTCAATCTTTACACAAGTGTATTTTTATACTATTTTCTGTCTATTTCACTCTGACGTTTGCAGTGAGTAGCACCTGAGGTCAATCTTGTCTCACAAGGGGTTTGTTTTTATACCATTTTGAGTGCCTACTTCACAGCGTGCTTGGGGTCAATCTTTACACAAGTGATATTTTATACCATTTTCTGTCTATTTCACTCTGACGTTTGCAGTGAGTAGCACTTGGGGCCAATCTTGTCTCACAAGTGGTTTATTTTTATACCATTTTGAGTGTCTACTTCACTCAGTGGAGTAGCGCTGGGGTTCAATCAATATTTACAAAAATGTGATCTATTGTATATCATTCGAGTTTCTACTTCACAGAAGTTGTCATGACGTTAGTCGTAAAGTAGATTTTGGAGTCAGTATTAAATTTTAAACTAGAGGGTCGAATTTTTATACCACTTTTGATGTCAACATTATGCTCTTTCATGGGTGGACCTCGAACATTTAAGTCCTGAGTAGAAAGTCTTTTCAGTTGGGATTCGAACCCAGAACACATTGCGCGCTACTACACTTGGTGGCGGTGACCACTAGTAGAAAATTAATATTAATACCCCTAAAAGAGGTAACAATCTAGATAATGTGTACTATTTTCGGGTATGAGTCCCGGTAGCTCAATGGTCAAGGCATCTGTCTGGTAATCCAGAGGTTGCGGGTTCAAAACCCAGCCGGGACATCCTCCCATTTGAGATTAGTGATATGTCTTGGGCTTACTAATAATAATGGGACCTAATAGTCCAGCATTGCTTTTATTTATAACAGATATCTCTATATTGGCATTTATAAATAACTGAAGTCTATTTGTATCATAAATCAACTGAGTCTTATCATACAATACCTTATTACATTACATACAAAGTGTTAGCATAATGGGACTCCCTGTCTCGAGCCGACAGTCTAAATAAAGCACTACTATACTATACTATTAATTTACTGATCTGTTATTATTATTTAATGTATTTTTTACCTTCTATTTATATCGTAAATCGACTGAGTCTTGATTTCATACAATACCTTTATTGTTCTTTACATGTACAATTGTACATACAAGTACTTCTATACACAGTAAGATCACTGGTGCATTTCCGTATACTGAACATATTAGGTTAAGTTGTCAGTTGGACATTTGTTACAGCTCTGTTCCTACTTAATGTATAATTTAAAACTGAAATATATATTCATTATTAATACAAAATTGTACATTTTTAAATGTTCTCTGTATTTTTTTACTCTTCTCTTTAGGAAATAATGCATTTCCCAATACAATATATTAAAGAGTAATTTTTTTTACACCCTGTATTGTAAAGGTCGACAATGAAAAGCACCACTTCATTCAACTGTGAAAATTAGCTTTCATATTTTTGCTATCTCTATACCAATTTTTACAGTTCTTTTTCTACACCCTGTATGGGAAAGGTTGACAGTGACAAGTACTTCATTCAATTATGAAAATTGGCCTTCATGTCTTTGCTATCTCTGTACCAATTTTATGTGATTTCCTCAATTAGAAAAAATATGAAAAATGTTTTTGTCCAACAAGAAATGCACACGTTATATGAGAAAAAACCTATGCGTTCCGCTAAATTTGCCAGTCAGTGTATTTTCAAAAGAAGACAAATAATAGGAAACGAATGTTAACGACCTAAGGAATGATAGTTTGGGGGAGCCATCTTTATCATTCCTGCTTAGCGAGCTGCAAAAGAGCACTTGGTGTAGAAAAGAAAGCACACATAAATTGGATGGATTGACAAAATGAACATGATAATATTTATTAATGTATCGGGATTTATATTAAATAAGTTTGCTTGAATCTTCTTAATCAGATTGAAGAAACAGGATTGCCAGACCATATTTGGTTTAATTTTTTTTTCTTCTTTGTTTCCTCTAAAGCTATGGGCAAATTTAATAGACAAAATGACAATCATAAGTTCGAGTCAGAACTTAAATTTAAAACATTACGCAAAACAAAGACTCAAGTCCACAGAGGTATTAAAAATGTCTAAATACGCTCTTAGAACAAGACTTGAGTTTTCTATTGTGAAACTTTATGGTTTTTTTTGTTTTACATTTCTTTAATATCTACGTCTAGGACTTTCCTGATAGGGTTTTTATCCTCCATGCACTGGAAACTCACAAACTAGCACGAGGGTTGAAGTTCTGACCCTTCAACTTCAGTGATATGATAAAAACCTACATCTTTTTAAAAACTGGGTGAGGTTTGAGTAGCTGCCATGTTTGCCAAACGAATGGCGGATAAAAACCCCGTCGTGATATGAGTATGTAGTTGAAAGCGACATCAAAACCAAATAAACTACAGAAAAAATCTCTAAAAGTAAGTTTACAGATAAATTCAAATGTTTAATTGTAAAGGGTGGAGCGCGGGAGACAGATGGATTATAAAATGAAAAAAAAAACAAAAAAATTCTCAAACTTTTTATTTTTTCCTCACATGAACGAAATTGGAAATTTAGATTTATATGGTTTTGAACAGCGTATCTGGCAAAAGGGCACCCTCACTCTGAAAACACTGATCATGCCTAAAGTTTTGGTGTTTCTAAAGATTTCGTGAACTCTTCCGAAATTCCGGGAATTTCGGAAGAGCGATGTTGGCCCTGATATTGATTTGAAGTCTTCTGTGGTCCTGAGACGATCATTATTGTAAACCTTGGATTTAAGGTAGCCGCAAAAGAAAAAATCGCAAGGGCCAAATCCAAAACGTTGCACGCGTACAATCGAGCGGCTATTCTCAAAGTAGGCTCTAACGCAAAACGTAAAATATTCCACAGACTACAAAATTCGGCATCTGATTAGCTACAATTAAAAAACTTCCAATTTTCTTCTTTCAAATGAACCCCTACCAGACCCCTGCTGAGCATGCGCCTCTACCAATTCCATCTATCTCCCGCACTCCACCCTGTAGTAACTTAATAAATTCATTATTATAGTTAATTAATTATTAATTAGGAACGTTATTGGGTTGTGAAGAAGGCATGAAAAAGAGACAGAATTTCACAAAATTAATTGAAAAATTTCCAATGTAATGAAATGACAACTCCCACCTTCGGAGATTCAAGACTCGAAATTTTTAATCTAGTAAATATTTTAAGTCTAAAAAAATTGACAATCTAAACATTTTGTACAAAATCTTTCATAGAAAGTTACATCACGGTTGTGCTTTTCACAGCTTAAAGTACATCATCTTTATTTCTAATAACACTTATCAATATAGTAATCTCCGCAATATTTCTAACATCTTCAATACGTAATAATAATAATAATCTTTAGTGGAAGGTAACCACTGGGCGAGGTTCATGCTCAAAGCATGTACCTCGCCTAACCCTCAAAGTCTTATTATTTTGAGGTCATATACTCGTACAGTCGAACTTGGATATAGTGGCCGGGTCGAGATGCGACAGCCAGGTTCCAGCTCATGTAGATTTAGGGTCACGTGATCAGTTTCGACCAATCACAGAGCTCCAAAATTATCACGTGACCTAAAATCTTAATGACCCAGGACCTGGTAGACACATCTCGATACGGCCATTGGAGAATTCAAGGGACCGAATTTTTTTCGCCCTTATCCAGGTTTTCTTTAGAATTATTTTCATTTATATTAAATAAATTTGAACTGGAAACCGTTTTAGGTCAAACCCTTCGTCCATCTCAGCTGTTGTATACAAGTTCCACTGTACTCAAATAAACTGACCCTCGGATTTATGCGCTAGATTGTTTACATTACAAGTCTAGCCCCGCTACCGTAAACACATTCACTACCGATACGTACGACTTTATTCTAATTCAAGTAGAATACAATTTGTAATTTACAAAGCAAAGTATCCTTGAGTTCTACGAATAACAATAAATAAAGAAAAACTAGGAAGATATCAAGGCCGACTTCTTGCTTTTATTAGTCTTCTACAGCCTATCGCAATAAATTGCAGAACCAAAAAAAATCCTAACTGAAAAAAAAAACCAAAACCAATTCAGTAAAAACAACACCGAAGGTTCTTTCAGATTGAGTAGTACAGGTAGAAATAAAAGCTAGTATTCGAAAAGAAATAACACAGAATAAAACTTTACAAAATCACAACAGAAAAATAGTACTGAAAACACCAAAAGGACCTATCTAAAAATGCGAATTAAAATATATTAAAGTAAGAGGAAACATTTAACATTCTAAAGCCGGTTTCCCGCTGAAAGCAACATTTTGTTTCGAAGCGTTGTGAAACGCTTTCGCACTTCCTTCAGAATCAAATGAGATTGAATTCCACTGACGGAAGTTGCTTTACAATACTTCAAATTCCAAATTCGAGACAAAATGTTGCCTTGAGAGAGAAACTGGATTTAGAAAAGTGTTTTAGACTCAAGTTTGATAAATGAAGCCTGCAGTTCAAATTTAGGAAGAAAATGTTGTACACAGTGGGATTTCGTCCTCACATTGAAGAATGTGAGCTACCATCAACTTTATATTGGCATTTCCCCCACCCCCTTTTTTTAATGTCAATATACTTGAGGTTAGAATTACGAAACTTCAGATTAGCTGATTAAAATAATTCATGGGTTGAATTTTTTGGGTCAGTTCTTCCTTTTCTAAATTTAAAACAGATACATCTAGGGTCGAATTATGAAACAGGCATAGATTAATCTAATCCTATTTTGCCCTTAACACGCCCTCTAGTGGGAATTTCAACAAATCCAGCTGTTAAGTGATAGTGACTTGGATTAACAAATAGTAGAAATTTAATCATGTAACAGGCTCTGTACAGGATTAAATTGTAGCATGTTCTGTGCAGGACCCTCTATCCTGTGATGTGTAGAAAAAAAAAGAATGTAAGAAACATGAGGCTTACAAACATTTAAAGTTATCATATTTGTGTTGACCAATTTCGTGATATCACAACTATTCAAACTAGCTTTACTTAATCTACACTGAAACCGGGACTTAAATTACCGACCTCCAGGTTACATTTCCGCCGCCTTATCCATCAAGCTACTAAGGTCGGTTGCTTACAACCATAAAGTGAATAGTCTGAATACCAGCTGTAAGCCACATACGTCTGACAAGTTGGATTTGGAAATTCAGATGCTAAGCGGCTTACGTGACATACTTGAAAACAAACTCTTATTATTGGCTATTTCGTTAGCCAGTAAGCTTCGATTTTCAAACTTGAGTGCTCACTTGTCCTCGAGAAAATAAAATAAATTGAATCCTAAATTTCTAAAATTTACTACGGTGGGAATCACAGCAAACTGATAATCATTACTCTAACTCGCTTTACAAAATCTTTGCTTAACTTGGGACTCGAACCACCTACCTCCAGGTTACGACGCTTGTGGTCTGTGTTGTAGCTTACCTATCCCATAGTATGCCTCTCCTCTGATGGGCGAGAAGTGAGACAGTACTTCCCATTTAGATTTTGCGTCAACAGGAGGGCACCAGAAGGTATTTCTTACAAACAACTGTAACCAAATTTTGAATAACAATGATAGGTTCTAGGATTCGAATACGGGACCTTCCGTATGGCAAGCGAGTACCTTACCACTGAGCTAATTGTGCGCGATTATAATAATAATTTACAATAACATCGCCTTTCTTATACTACCCGATTAGGACTATCAAGTCCCATTCCTGCAGTAAGCCAGGCTTATTATTGTGTTAAAAATCCCAAATGGGAAAGATAACTTGTCATCTCCCGACTGGGGGGGTTTTTTTTTCATCTCTGTTTACACGCAACAATAATGCTGCAATTACGTAAACGGGTTTGAGGGACACTGCATACAGACTAAAGACCTATATCCAGGCCCTCCAAACCCACGACCTTTGGAATCTCTTTTCCTTTGGTTTTTAACGTCGCTTTCAACTGCATGGTCATATCACGACGGGGGTGTTACCCTCCATTCGCAGGAAACTCACAAACCTGCTACCCACATTAACCTCACCCAGCCTGGGTTGGGCCGGAATGCCAGCATCACGAAGTCTTCACCTCGCTGGACGTTGCTTAATTTCGGTGATCCAACGAGAACCGGTGCATTCAACGCGCCATCGACGCTGGCTTGGAATCTCTGGATTCAAAGAGTGCCGCCTTTACCACCTGAGCTAATCGTGCGCGACTAGTGATCGAGAATGGTTGGAATCTCTGGATTCAAAGAGTGCCGCCTTCACTGCTGAGCTAATCGTGCGCGACTAGTGATCGAGAATGGGCAGTGGGTGTGGAATCTCTGGATTCAAAGAGTGCCGCCTTTACAACTGAGCTAATCGTGCGCGACTAGTGATCGAGAATGGTTGGAATCTCTGGATTCAAAGAGTGCCGCCTTTACACCTGAGCTAATCGTGCGCGACTAGTGATCGAGAATGGTTGGAATCTCTGGATTCAAAGAGTGCCGCCTTTACACCTGAGCTAATCGTGCGCGACTAGTGATCGAGAATGGTTGGAATCTCTGGATTCAAAGAGTGCCGCCTTTACTACTGAGCTAATCGTGCGCGACTAGTGATCGAGAATGGTTGGAATCTCTGGATTCAAAGAGTGCCGCCTTTACGCCTGAGCGAATCGTGTGCGCGACTAGTGATCGAGAATGGGCAGTGGATGTGCTTCCGAGTTGAGGACGAAGCGGTCCAGGTCGAGTAGCTTGGGGTCGTCGGCCAGCAGCAGGTAGAGGTACTTGAGGGTCTCGCTGAGGAAGAAGGACTCCATGGCGTCTAGGGGGCGGGTGTTGCGCTCATCCAGCACGTTGCCTAGGGAGGTGTAGGCCACGGGGGTGCGGCAGTACTTCTCTATCGACTGGAAAGTGAATAAATATGTTTCTTTGTGTTATTACATCACACTTTTAGTAATAATAATATCGCCTTATTTATACTGCCCGATAAGGACTATTAAAGTCCCATTATTCCAGCAGTAAGCCCAAGACATATTCTTATGTGGTAAATATCCCAAATGGGAGGATAACTTGTCATGTCCCGGCTGGGTTTCGAACCCACGACCTCTGGAACCTGTGGATTCACAGAGTGCCGCCTTTACCACTGAGCTACCGGGACAGACTAGTCGCCGTGGCCAAGTGGGTATTCTTCAGTCGCGGATTTTTTGTACATTACATTGCGTAGACTCCTCTATCTCCCCTGTATTGTACAGGAAGTACAGGGGAGATAGGAATCTGATTGTCCAATATACATATCTTTTGTTTTTTTTTTTACTTTTTTATATTTCTTCTTAAAACCGACCTCTGTAGCTTGATCGATAAGGCGGCGGACTTGTAACCTGGAGGTCGGTGGTTCAAGTTTCAGCGTAGATTCAGTAAAGCGAGTTTGAGTAGTTGTGATATCATGAAAGTGATTAACACAAATATGATAACTTTTTTTATACTGCTAGCTTATGACTAAGGAGTTCCTTTTTGCCAGCAGTTTAAACAGTCTCATAGGTTTCATAACATGTACGGGTAATAATTAAATACATTGGTTCATAGCCTACCTGGAAAACGTTCCATCCCCACTCCTGATAGGTTGAGTTCCCCGTGACCTGGTACATCACAAACAAGCTCTCCACAAACTCGGGTCTGAGTAGATAGTGGGCGTCGTTGGAGTGCACGTACAGATCCGCTCCCTTGGAGTTCTGGAATCCGGCAAGAAATATAAACAACTAGCCGTTTGCCCGTGCTTTGCAACGGGACTAAATTTCAAATTTACTAAGGCATGCCCGTACTGCTGGACAGCAATGCCTTTTTGAACTTTTTATAATTTTTCTGGACAAAGCGATAATGGTTTTGGGGGGGTCAATTCTGAGACATTTTTCGCTATCTCTTACCGTTTTGGCTAAACAACTCCGGACAAACAAACAAACAAACATAGGTAGGTCTTTTTTCTGTTTTATATATAGAGATAAAGTTGCTCAGGAGGTTATGAAACGTCCAGAAATATGAAAAAAATTGAAATCGGAGCAAAAAAGTAATTTTTTTTTTACAAAAACGAATACAATACTTCCTATTTCTATTGTTAGAAATTTCTCGGAAGTAATAAATTATTATTATTATTAAATTCTTTATTAGACAACAGACATACATATTATGTACAGCACCAATAACAAGTACAAATAAAAGAAAAAATGGATGGAAACAAAGCAAACAATAAAAAGGAAGAAAAAAACGATACTTTCTATACCTTATAGGTAATAGCATGTTAAAATAGATAAATATATATATACACACATGTGCTAAGTGCAGGGTGGGGTTATTAAATTAATGTGTTGTTGTTATTGTAGCCAGCTTGGCTACATCTGGAAGTGAGTGATAATCTCCAGCTAACTTTATTTCAAAGTTGGCTCGTCCTGAACCACATATTTATTTTCTATGTGCGATCAACCATCATGAGGACTTGGACTTTTCTTTATAAGCCATTAAACCCATAGGAAACTGGAAGCTAGCCTGGCTTGTAAGGGTTGGCTAGTTTGTTCTCTATAGTCCTCTAGCGAGACACTGGTCTTCTCCCTGTTTTACGTCCCCCAGCCAGACTGTAAATTAATGTGTAGATAGCGTCAATGGCACGTAGATACACCAGTTCTCATTCAGTCACTGACGTTAAGCAACGCCCAGCGAGGCTAGGACTTATATGTGTGACTGGTAGAAAAAGTACATAAATATAAGATTTCAAGAAGGTATTTCGATACCCACCAGTACACCATCTGTTATTTAATCTAACATTCCGTTCCATAGCGAAGTATGGGGCAAACGGCTGGTACATAAAAAAAGCTATCCACTAACTTATCTCTGTGTTGAAGTAGCAGTTGTCCAGAAACCACTCTCACTCTCATAATCCCCTAATCTTCTTTTCAACCGTTACACAACGCACTTTGATTTTTTTTTTTAAAGAAATATATAATTTATATTTAATCAACAGACTGACATTATTATGAAGAAGAAATAATGGTATACATATTAACAGTAGATCACTGGTAATCCAGCTCCATCTTCATAAGGTAGACTCCTTACAGTTTTTCTAGTACCTCTGAGTCTAAGAGAGGCAGGCCGAATGATCAATAATAAAATTGTTCTTGGGTCCTTATTCATGCTAGAATATTGGAAAAAGTTTTATTCCATTTGGCGCTTAAGACAGTAGCCATTCTTTTCAGATAATTGTCGTATTCAGTCGTACTCCTTCTACCGAACAAATGAGGATAACCATTAACCAATCAAATAAAATTTGATTGGTTATTTTATTTAAATTAACAAATCAGAGTGCGGTGTAGCGATTGAAAGCGAGATTTGGGGCTTATGAGAGTGAGAATGTTTTCTGAAACGAGGGCCGGGAGTTGGTATATAATCCAACGGGGGCCGGGAGTTGGTATATAATCCAACGGGGGCCGGGAGTTGGTATATAATCCACTGACTCACCTCTGTGTTGAAGTAGGCAATCTCGGGCGACAGGAAGGTGGGCTGGTCGGCGTACATATAGTAGCAGGTGTCAAGGAGTTGGTGGGCCAGGGTGAGATGAGACTCAGGCATGCCATGGTGGTAGCCCAGGGCTAGAGTGCCCGGCAGAAAGCAGACCAGGTGGTCCTGCAAAGGAAAAGAGATAATTTACAGTCGAACCTAGATATAAAAGAACAATTTTCAGGTCCAATTTACCTCTCTTCAAGGGAAAATATCCTCTTTATAAGAGAAACCTCGAATATAATACTCTTTAGCGGAAGGTAACCACTAGGCGAGGTTAATGCTCAAAGCATTTTCTACCACATAATTGGACTACCTGTCTTGCGCTGACAGTCTAAATAAATAAAGCACTACCATCTGACCCTAAAATCAGTGATGATCAAAATCACCGCGCGCCGCGGTGCGGTCTGCCAACATTCACCGCACCGCGATTGCAGCTCTCATTTTTTGCTTGCGCTGCAGTCCGAAGCTTGTGGGCTGGTCTGTGGTCCACACTTTTATATAGGTATTCTAAGAGCGGAATTCATAGACGTAGTCTTGATTTGTGTTCTCTCTTGATGGGGAATACCAGTGCTAAGTCATCACTTAAGAACTCGATTTTGTCTATTAATTTCGCCCTAAGTTTTGATTTTAAACAATAATATAATATTTATGTGTACAACTATAACTCCTTTTGGCGAGACCTTTCGAACAAGGTTATAAATTGATATGTTTTTCGTTGAAACTTCTGACGACTGCCCGTCCGGCTGGTTGACGAAACCGACCGAAAACTAAAATCAACAGAATAGATAGATTAGTAACTTATTTGAAAGATCTTGGTAAAAGGAGTTAACACTTTAAAATTAACAGATTTTTGATAGTAAATTCCGATTAAGATTCTTATTGATGCAGGTAAAAGACATTTTACCTGATTTAGTCGACCTCCGTGACTCAGTTGTCAAGAGCAATGGTTACTGACCCAGAGATTGCAGTTTCGAATCCCGGCCAGAGCGAAAAATTCTGACAAAGATTTTCCGTTTCCGGAATGGCATGGATGTAAGGTAAAGTGCCATCAAGTAATGTGAAAGCGGTTCCGGAGCAAAATTACCTTTTTTAAAAGAAAATAAAAAGTGTGACATTCCCTGTCTTTTCATTTGCTCATTCATTCTTGAACTCGCTATTTTGCGATTAATTCAACCGCTCATTCTTAAACTCACCATTTTGGGATTAACTCACCCATTCATTCTTGAATTCACCATTTTGGGATTAACTCACCCATTCATTCTTGAATTCAACATTTTGGGATTAACTCACCCATTCATTCTTGAACTCACCATTTTGGGATTAACTCACCCATTAATTCTTGAACTCGCCATTTTGGAATTAACTCACCCATTCATTCTTGAACTCACCATTATGGGATTAACTCACCCATTCATTTTTGAACTCACCATTTTGGGATTGAACTTCTTGTGTTCGCGAGGGCCAGCCCCTAGTTCCCCCACAAAGAGCAGATTCCTGTTGGGCGTTCTGCGCACCAGATGCTTCTGGATGCCTGCCACTGACTCCAAGTAGTCGTCTCTGAGTCTAGAGGGGAGGGAAGGGGAGAGGGGGAAGGGGGGGGGGGGGGGGGGGGGGGGGAGACCAGAACGAGGAATCAATTATTTGCCGCGATTTACAAAGAAAGCGGTTTTTTTAATTTGAACGAAGCGAACCGAAGCTGACCTGGTCACTGAAATTCACTTTGTTTTATTTGACCGGACCGAAAAATCCTGACCAGAGTGGACCGGCTCGTTCGTTCGGTCATGGCTTTTGGTTCGGTAAGAAGAAGTGGATGATTTCAAATGCAAAATGTAAACAAACACCGATCTCTATAATGTAAAGTGTAAACAAACCAGAGTTCCAAAAATCACTTTTTTTTATTCTTCAAATTTTGGTTGACCAGAGCTGACTGTTCGGTCTTGTTCAGGCTTTTCGTTCAATTAAAAAAAAACCGCTTAGAGTTGTAAATCGGAATACCATTCTGTTATTTTATTATTTTACTGAGCGCACGACTAGCTCAGTGGTAAGATACTCGCTTGTCATGCCTGGAGGGTCTAGGGTTCGAATACCAGAGCCGACGAAAAATTTGTATTGAAAATTTGGCCACACTTGTTTGTAAGGGATACCTTCCGGTGCGCTCGTATATTGATCCAGCACTTAAAATCACTTTTCGTCCATCAGGGTGGGGCTTACTATGGAATGGGTACGCTTCAACACGGACCACAAGCGTCTACAGAAGCTGTTATTTCATGGCTACGAAAAAAATACTTTGAAACACTCATATTAAATAAATAAAAACATTTAAAAGTTTGATGTTTAACTTTATAAAAATACAGTTAAACATACTGCCTAATTAGGACTACAATCAAATTATTCTAGCAGTTATTTTGATACTGTGCAATTTCTACGGTGACACTAGTAAGTGGTCAGTCTCAAATAAGCGAGGAAACTTCTGGGTTTAATGGCTTTATTAATTTATGCTTTGCCCTTGTTAGATTACCTATTATCATTAAATTCATTAAAGTCGATGTTTCGCGAAGATTAATTTTTTTTTTTTTTTTTTTTTTTTTTTTTAGATATATTATAGGGTCACTGTACCGGTAGTCGCTCAGGCACCAGTTTTCGCTCAGAGGCTTATCTTTTTTCAAATAGGCTCCCTCCAGTATTTTATTAAAATATGAGGTACATTATTATATTTATATAAACATCAAATAAGATTAAATTTAATCTACTCACGAGGTCTTCGTCTTCCCCGTCTGAATCCACTGCTTGAGCAAGTACTCGTAGTAGCTGTCCCCCGGGCCCCGAGCTTGATCTCCGAGCTGTCCTTGAACTTTCCGGTGTAGGGGTTGATGTAGATAGGCACCAGACCGTCTAGTTTGGGGAGTGAGTGAACCAGGTCTGAGACCAGACTGGACGCTTCCTGGGGAGAAACATAACGTAAATACCTCGTGAGGAAATATGAGGGGTTGATGTAGATAGGCACCAGGCCGTCTAGTTTGGAGAGTGAGTGAACCAGGTCTGAGACCAGACTGGACGCTTCCTGGGGAGAAACATAACGTAAATACCTCGTGAGGAAATATGAGGGGTTGATGTAGATAGGCACCAGGCCGTCTAGTTTGGAGAGTGAGTGAACCAGGTCTGAGACCAGGCTGGATGCTTCCTGGGGAGAAAACATAACGTAAATACCTCGTGAGGAAATATGAGGGGTTGATGTAGATAGGCGCCAGGCCGTCTAGTTTGGAGAGTGAGTGAACCAGGTCTGAGACCAGACTGGACGCTTCCTGGGGAGAAACATAACGTAAATACCTCGTGAGGAAATATGAGGGGTTGATGTAGATAGGCACCAGGCCGTCTAGTTTGGAGAGTGAGTGAACCAGGTCTGAGACCAGGCTGGAAGCTTCCTGGGGAGAATCCTGGCTGGATAGATAATTTTCTATTCTGACTTACATTCTCTGGGGTTCAGCCTCATAACCTCATATAGAAAAGTAAAGGAGGCTGTTAGTAATACTGCGCTAATTTTGTTTAGAGAACCTTGCCTTACTACAAAGAAATCATACTTTGTTCTTGAACAAACTTTATTAAAAATCATTACTTGTATGGTTTTTATTTGTGGTGAAGCACAAGGCCTCTTCACAATTTTTGTGGGTAGAGCAGCATTACTAAGAGCCTCCTTTACTTTTCGAATTATTCCATTACATTAATATTTTCTTACTCTAGTAATGCCGCCACTGGTAGTTACTCATACAAGTAACTACTCATTTTTCCTCACGAGGTACGAGTGAACCCCGAACATCCAAGTACAGAGCAGAAAAATTCCTACCCCGCTGGGGATCGAACCCAGGTCACCATGCGTGCAATGCCCAGCGCGCTAACTCACTCTGCCACGGTGACTACTTAAGAACCATAAATTTTAACTCGAGTTTATTTAGTATTAACCATAAAAAATTAATCAGAATAATTGTTTTTTTCCCCCAAGGAAAATCTACCTCAAACTTCTTGAGTTTGGTGACCCGGGACAGGTAGCGGAACTCCAGCTGTAGCGTGGTGACCTCTGCTGTGCTTGAGTCTGGACTCCAGCGCGGGGCGTGAGGAATGTGGGAGGCTAGGTTTACGTCAGAGTACGGGATGCCGCTCGGGGACTTCTCAAAGCATGGCAGGAGAGCCTCACCTGAAATCAGGGGGAATGTTTTGGTTTGAATTCATTTTGGTGAAGCAAATTTGTCCACAAAAAAAACTTGGAACCATTCTCGATCGACAGCTTGCTTTTTAATAATTTGGTTTATTTTTGGTTACATTTTGCTGCATATTTTTTTTATTATTATTATTTTGTTTTTTGTTTTGAGAAGACAAGAGAAGAGAATGAGAGAAGATCTTTATAATAATTCATAATTACAATATATAAAAACATTGAATTGAATTAATCGATAAACATACTTAGATAGAAACAGTTAAATGATAAGATGACTATGCAGGTACTTGGAATGTGAGTATGTTGCTACTAGAATGTGAGTATAACCATCTAGAAAATATGAGATAAAACAAAATCACCCAACTCCATTTTTTACTTTCTGCTGTTACCAGTAAGGTTTTTTTTAACATCACTTTCAACTGCTTGGTCTTATCACGACGGGGGTTTTACCCTCCATTTGCTGGAAGCTCACAAAACAGTTACTGAAACTAACCTCATCTAGCAAGAATAGCCAGCATCACGAGGGTTATAAGGTTCACTTTAAATAAAAAAAATTATATATAAAATGTTAATCATGTTTTATTTAAAATGTACAAATAAAATGTTTTTTAAAAGAAAAATAGTCGAGCTCGCTTTGCATGCTTTTACTCCGAGGCATGGTATTTAAAACAGCGTGCGAATTTCCCCTTTGGATTGACAAAGATATTTTTTGTCTAAAGAAGGTGCCTGCTCTGTTGTTTCCTGTGTGGTCAACCAACATTTTTGAAAATTTTGATATCAGTGCTTTGGCTGCGGGTTATTTTGTGGTGAAGAAACATTTGTAGCCAAGGAATAAAACGTGTTCTACTCACCCAAATCCAGTGCCTTGCTGATGAACACATCATCGCGGGAGAAGTAGTATGCAGACAGGAGACCTCCTAGCACTCGTATGGTGGCTTCGAACAGATTCACATCAGCTGTGCTTGACTCTAAACTGAGGCGAAACTCATCGCGCACCCAATCGCGAGCCTCCGTGAATTCTACATTAAAGATTTTTTCAATTAATTGTTATTTTATGTTTACATTTAAAATAAAACAAAGAAAAATAGAGAACTATCAGCTATTTAGTATTGCAAGACGCATTATTATGTGGTAAAAATCCCAAATGGGAGGATAACTTTTCATGTCCCGGCTGGGTTTCGAACCCGCGACCTCTGGAATCTCTGGATTCACAGAGTGCCGCCTTTACCACTGAGCTGCCGGGACAGACAGTCCCGGGAGCATGACAATCCAGAGAGGTAATGCTGCCAGCGTATTGGGAGCATTGCCATCAGAAGAATTGACTTCCATGTTCTAACTGTAAATTTTAATAAACTTACCTCATTATTTAATTAAAAGTCAAGGGACAAACACGGTCGACCTCGGAGGTTAGTTGTTTGAGTCCCAAATACATATGACAATTTAGTAAGGCGAGTTTGGGTTGCTGTGATTAACACAAATATAACTTTTTTACTCATTCATCTTGTATCCACTGTAGTCGAGTGAAGAAGCATGGCTTGCGCGAGCAGTGACCTGGATTGGAATCTCAGTAGGATAGAAAATATTCTACTCTGTACTCTGGATGCTCGGAGTTCATTCATACCTCGCGAGGAATAATGAGTAAATTTATGAATATGGATAGCAAGAAACCAATGTTGGAATTATGAGTGACTAATGAGTTACTTGGGAAAATATAGTTCAACCCACCTTTAGTAAGTCCCATAATCCAGAGCGTATCCAAGCTGTCAACCAGAGTGAGCCCCAGTCCAAACCACTTATGTGCTGTCTTGGTCAGTGGCTTTAACATGTCTTGCCCCCAGGCGTACTGGCGATAGCCTTTCCACGCATGCTTGAACCCATCCACTACCGCCCTCTGGCGGGCGTTGGTGGAACCAGAGAACACAATGGGCTCCCCCACTTCCTCTTCTTTCTGGGGTGTCTCGAGGGCATTGACCCCTGGGTCATTGACCTTTGAATCTGGTTGATGGTGTGAAGTGACTAGGTTTGAATCATCTAGTTGATTTCTTTGCTCCTCAATGAAAGGGTCTTCCCGTAGAGGTGTCTGTTGATAATAATAATAATAATGTATCTAATGAGGGCAAATAATTGACTATGAAGCCCAGAACTAGGGCTACAAGGATATTATTGAAGAGTTAGAAAGTGAAATTTATGTTACATGAAATAGCTAATAAAAATGTTAATGTAATTGGACGAAATTTTTAAATTTAAATCTAAAGTTTTTTTTCATGCTTACGTTTTACTTGTATGAATAATTATTTAAGTCAGCGGTTCCCAACCAGTGGGCCGCGGGCAGCTCGCTACTGGGTCGCGGATGCTGGCCGGAACTCAAGAAATAATACTAAAATAGTGCAAAATAAAATTGGGGTGGGCCGCAAAATTGTTTTAAAAATATTATTGGGCCCCCAAGCTAAAAAGGTTGGGAACCGCTGATTCAAGTAATTCAGTATTGGGGGGACTTAACAAAATTTTGGTGTTTAAAAAAATTTTGTTTAAAAAAAAAAAAAAAAAAAAAAAAAAAATCTAAATTTTTGAGGGCTGTATGACACTATTTATGAAAAGAAGAAAAATTGAAAAATACTTTACCTGCAAAGGTTGATTAATATTGATTGAACTGAGAGGTTTCCTTTTGTGAGGTTGTGACTTTGAATAAGATATAGACAGCCAAATGGTTAAAACTAGGACTAGAACTGTTAGACGTAATAAATTTTTCTGAAGCCTTGATAATGACATCCATACCTAGAAAAGAGTATAAAGAGAAGGACAAATGTTTTATACTGCATAATTCTATGAGCTGGATGGAAGAGATTGTCACTCAAAAATCTCGAGATCCATGAAACATGGAAAGTTGGGGAAAAATAAAAATGTATATACCTACATAAAGGGAACTAGATTTTAATATGATAGTAACATTGAATTTCATACTGAAATCAAGGTTGTCTATTCTCAAAAGTGCCAAAATGTCAACCATAATTTTCCAAATACCTACTTCTAAAAATTTTCATGTAGATAACAAATTATAATGTTTTCCTAGGTTAGTAGTCACTGTGGCCAAGTGAGTTAGCACTCTAGGCATTGCACACATGGTGACCTGGGTTTGATCCCAAGTGGGACAGTAATTTTTTTGCTCTGTACTTGGATGTTTGGGGTACACCCATACCTTGTGAGGAAAAATGAGTAGTTACTTCTATGAGTAACAACCAAAGACAGCATTACCAGAGTAAAAAACAAAAACAAAAAATGCAATAGAATTTGAAAATTGAAAGAGGCTCTTGGTAATGCTATGCTACACACAAAAATTGTGAAGAGGCCTTGTGCTTCCCCACAGATAAAATCATACATACATATTTTCTTAGGTCTAAGATATCTCCTAAAAATGATGTGAGTTTTTAATGTACAATAACCTCATTAACAATTGAACAACTTACCCTCCAAAGGCTTCTTCTCTGCAGTAGAGGCTGAGTGAAGTCAATGCGTCCCAGATTATCAACAGTGAGGGAGATGTATTCATTTCTCAAGTTGTTATGACTATGTGAGAACATTTTAGAAATATTCAAGTACACCAGTGATGATTTCTTTCACAGATAAGAAATTTTCAAGAGTTTAACTAGTCCATTAAAGCATTTGAACACTCAAAATTCTGGAGGAAAAAATGAGATACATTTATAACAAAATTAGTATTACCTTGTTGTTTATATCTGTGGCTAATACTAGTCACATATATGCCAACAGTTTGATTGTTTGAAGGCTATTGCTAGGTAAATGCTTAAATTTTAAGGGGACACAAGACCAACAATTTCATATTGAAAAACACCTGTCTTTTGAAACCTCCTCTGACTGTAATACTCAAGTTCCTGGTTCTGATATATTTAGCAGACTTGGGTTCCTTGAACTGCCATGGAATTTGCTCAATCAGTATTATGTTTGTCTTAAAAATATGTGAATTTGTCCGTCAAAAAACTACTAATTTCTGAATGGTAAAAAGAGTTTGTACCACTCTTTTTTGAACATGATATAATTTTCTTTAGTCCTGATATCAAAAAATCATCCCTGATACTTTTGCAGTAATTTTTGAAAATCCACGACAAGCTTAACACTCTCACAACCAGCACTTTCTTGGCATTCCACCACCTAGGATTCACACTCTGGAGGTAGGTTGTTACATAGGACTGGATTTTTTTCCTCCTAGTATTTATTTTGTTTTGCATAGTAAATTGTTCTCATGAGATAGGGATACTGTGTACCACCTGTGGTACAAGACAGCTTGAAATGAGGTATCTCAGTTGGCCAACAGTGGCCCAACCTGTCCATTCCATGCACACACCTTTGTACCACTAGTGGTACAAACAGTCACAAAAGTATTAATACTGTGATTTTTGGCCAAGATGACATACATTTCACCTCATCTTGACCAAAAAATATCTTGCTGTGGATTCTCCATAATTACCCTTTGGTCCTAAGAGTTTTAAGACAAATCACTTAAAAAAATTGAAAATGAATTTTTCATAGTCCTGTAGTTGGTTTCAGAAATAGTCTCCACTTTCATAATCTTCCTTTCAACTGTCCCACAACACACTCTGATTGGTTAATTTGAGTACAATAACCAATCAGCATGTGTTTTGTGATGCTTGAAACTGAGTATCGGGGATTTTGAGAGAGGAGAGTGTTTCTGGAATTAGCTACTGATAACAAAAATTCATCACTGAAAATCTGCCACATAAACATTGGTCCTCTTTGAAAAGATACAACAGGCATCAAAAATTGAATACCCAAGGTTAGATTGAAAGAGAAAAGTATGGATTAATTTGGAAGGAAGCCTTTTGAAGATTTTTGTGAAACTAGGTACCAAACTTACCTGGGGTATTATTTCCAGTCCATCTGATTAGTTTGAAAGCCACTTATCCAAGTGGTTTCGTTCTAGCTACTATCTCTAGTGCTAGTGTGACACACAACTCTGATAACAGGACTGAATCAAACCATTTGAAGATTTTCAGAAGCAAAGACAACCTAAGTTCACATTAATGATTGAACTGACGTCTGTAATAATTGGAATATTAATGTTAATAATGTAACTCGCAAAAAAAAGGATTAATTAAATATATTTAAATAAACAATAAATTATTATCGAAGTGACACTTGATACTACCGATTACCAATTTGATTTTTGAAAATATTATATTTCATGTAACGCGCCGCCAAGATCATCATTTGACTGTTGCCAAATGACTCGGAAACCCTAACCAAAGTTTCTGTCCCAAGAAAACCCTACTCAGATTTATACGGTAAAAATAAAGAATCTGTGGTCACATGTCAAGAGGGGAAATGATAAGAAGAAGGGGAAATTGTTTATGATTAAAATTTGAATAATGGCACCAATTTTCAAATTTTGATGATAACAGATAATTGGCCTTGTCCTCTGCTACAGTACCTACGCTTTTTTTTGCTGTTGGCTCTTTCTCTATTTCAAAGTTACTACTTTACTCTTTACTATCGGGTTTATCAGTTCAGTTCAATTTTATCCCTCGTTCCGAACAGTTCGTGTTTCCTGTGAGATCTATTTGTTTTTGTCAAATTCACAACATCAGGTGAGAACTACAATCAAGTGCTAACAAACATCTTACATAACACTTCTAGGTAACTGATAATAGATAATGGGGCTATTAAATTGTTTCTTATAAGTGACTGTTTTTAGAGTTTTTCCAAATTTTCCATAAAATTAATAAAGAGATTGAGATAATACACATAATTATTATCAAGTTAGGTAGGTATGTCATCTTGGGGAAAAAATCACACTTGAGGATTATTATTTTTAATTAAATGGTAAAGCTTTTGAGTGTGATTACACAAATGATAGAACAAGTTTATTCTTTATAACAAAAAAAAAAAAATAATAAAAAATCTAATACATATACCTAGTACTATTGTTAGGAAAAAATTAGGACCTTCATGGGATGAGAATTTTTAAAAATTCTCTGCAATTATTTACTTCAAATACAAATATCAAATACTTGTCTCATATTTTCAAAGAGAACTTAATCGTTTAAGTAGGTATAAAACTTTCTCTAGTTTTATTGACCCCCATAATTTTTATGTTTCAGTAAAATGTCCAGAGACGCTGCAGCTGAACAGCTCAGTAATTATAAAAGTCTCATCAAGGTAAGTTGATTTAGGTCCTGTTGTTGCGGTTTTGTTTTTGTAAATTTGCTTGGCTACAGCTTCTGTAGCTCTTTGGTGTGTTATGCTATTGATTGTTGTTCCCTAAATGTAGTAAATTGAATTAAAATTTCCTGTAATAAATTACTATTCAATTCCTTACTATTTAAATCCACTTTTTTTCATTTTTTTATTTTTTTTTTTTACTTTATTCAAAAATATTCACAGTTTTATTAGCCAGGATTTCATTTCCAGAAACGTGGCATATTTCATGAAGTTGAAATTTAGCAATTTAAAAGAATCCAATATACAAAATTATATTGGTTGAAAAAGCCACATAATTATTGCCCAAATTGCATTTAGGATCAAATATTGTTCTGAAAGTGATCTGAAAAATATATTAATTGTTAATGTAGCTATGCTAAATTCCGTGTAGAATACCCATCTAAGAAAAAGACATGGTATAAATAATTCTTTCATTTTTTACTATTCTTTTTTAGATCCCTTTACTCTCTTATTTCTTATTTTTATTCAACACTTTAAGGATTTCTTCTTACTATGAATTAATTTTTATTAAAAACTGCCACAAAACAATCGATAAAATTACATTTCTGAGATTTCATGAAAAAAATGAAAACTTTCACAAATATTCTGAGAAGGAAAATCTATGTAACAAAAGTTGTGAGAGGTACTTTGAATTTAGATAGGATGGTAAAATAATTCTTATTCACAAACTTGTTAATTACAAGGTGATGAAATCGAATGCAAGAAACAATTCGTAATTAAATGATTTTATGTGTCATCCAATCAGGGAGTAAAAAACCTCATTTTTGTTGAATCTTCCCATAAGTTTTTACTTCCATTATCCTATAATATAGGGCAAATATTGTATTCGTCGAAAATTTGACCTACCCAGCTTTTCAAGAAATTTTTAGACAAATAATCAGCCTCAGTTAGCACTGTTGCATGCAAGTGAGTTAGCACGCTAGGCATTGCACGCATTGGCGACACTTACCAGAGGTATAAGAATTAATTGTAATAGGATAATTCGAAAAAGTAAGAGGCTCTTAGTATGCTGCGCTACCCACAAAAACTGTGAAGAGGCCTTGCTTGGTCCCACAAATAAACCATAATACATAATAACATACATACATAGCCAGGATATCAAAAAAGTTGTTTTCGGCATTGGTCGTGCGTGATGTATGTTATGGTATGAAAGTGATTTTATATTCCCTACGACTCCGAAACTGCGTTTGAAATTGGCACAGGGCGCAATTTTGTCGAAGGACCGTTCCTTTAAATTGTTTAAATATACAATATAAAAAAAAAAACATTGAGAACAACTTTTTCTTAGAATTAAAAAATAATAGGGGTTTACTCAGATTATTTTTTTGATATCTTAAGCTTTTTCGAACCTGGCCCCAATTTACCGGTATTTGGGAGGGTCCCGTTTGGACTAACTTTTTTATTTTTCATCTTAGATGGGGGTTGTGACAATGTGACATCAAATCCAATGATTTTGAGGTGCTGATTACGAATATTTATTTTTAGCTAACTGTTACCTTTGAGTCACCAGTGGCTTTTGGTCCCGTTCCCATTCCTAATAGGATAAGGAAAGTCGTAAGATGTTTACACCAGATTTTTATTTATTTTTTTCTCTTACATGTAAAAGAATTCCTAAAGATCTTCATTTTATATCAGTAATATTAAGTATGCACATTGAAATTCTTCATTGGTAAAATTGTAAACAAGTTTTGCTGTGGGGCCTCTAGGTTTGGGCCTTGTTGTGCAACTTGGGAATGCTGCCAAAGCACCAAGTAAGTGCCCATCCTTATTTATTTACGGTCTAATGGAATGTTAGACAAATAAAATGAAAATTTGCTGTTATTTCAGATAGTAGAATTTCCAATTAAAAAATCGTCAGCTCGTTTTTGCACTGTTCTGAGTATCAAAGTATGATTTTCAATTCTATAATAATTATGTACTATCTAAATATATGAAGGTGAATAGTGAATCATATTATTCTGCGGTGTCTTTCCTATCATTTACGTGATTAACACGAATAATAGAATAACTAACTTAACTAAGTATACTTCTTGGATAATGAGCATTGATTCTTGTGATTTCAGTTTGTTGTGACTCACTTAGTTACATAACTTCCGCACGTGTATAAGTGAGAATAGTTTAGTGAGAAGTTATGACTCCCATTTCTATATTTTCAAATCTCGTTCTAATGATGCAATTTTAATCAATATTACAATTCCCACGAGTAAACCCATCGGATGGAAATCGTATACCATGCTATGGAAAATCAGGTATCCATTGGTTTTTATATCGCTGAAATCAGTATTGCATACTTACTGCTGTGTCTTGTACATATAAATCATATAATGTACCTACAATTAGTCAATTTACTGGAAATTTGAATGAATTAGCTCAATAGTAATATGGGCTAGACCTCAATAGTATCAGAGACCACAAATACATAATAATGAGCCTAGTGGTTAGGTGTTATAATATTTATTAATTATAAAATAATAATAAGAATTCTCACAATACCAGGAATTAAACCTGAGACCAGCCAGCGTGAGTGACACGTTGAATACACCAGATTAGGCTATTACTAGTATGGGGGAGGGAGGAGGTCACCATTCAGTGTTTAACCTCTGTAAACCCGACTATTCCCATCCAAACCTAGGCTGAGTCTAGCTTGTGAGTTTTTAGCGAAGGGACCGAATGAACGGGAAAACTTAAGTAACCTCTCTTGTTAGAAAGATGTTATAAAGAGACATACTCGTACAAGTCGTACACACATAGACCCACACTCACCGCAGATAAACAGACAGATACACACTCAGCACAGATAAACAGACAGACACGCACAGACAGACACACACACACACACACACACACACACACACACACACACACACACACACACACATCCACACACACACACACACACACACACACACACACACAAGGGTGACCCAGCCCTTTAAGTAGGACATTTCTCTCTTTTTTTTCCTTCTTGTATATTTGTTTAATCTTTTTGCTTTTCTTTATATTTCATTGTGTTCTACTGTATATATTTTTTGTTCTACCTAATAAAGCTTAAAAAAAAACACACACATACACACACACCACAGGCACACCTTACATAACATCTGCAGATAACTCAGAGTGGATTAGATTGTCCATCCCAGTGCGCTAGTTGCACCAAGTTATGTTTTATTTTTGTCCTAAGTAAACCCGTGTGCCTGGCTTGGCTCACGCACACACTAATTTACAATTCATATAAGCTGCCTACATTCTACATTGCTCATGTGGGACTTGTTTTTCCATTTTATGTAGGTTCCTATACCTATCTATCTCTATGCATTTCCCATACCTAATTCATGTATGCATCTATGTATAAGTTTTAGTAATGAATAGTTGGATGAAACCACAAAACAGACGATTCTCTTGGAATATAACACAGCTACACTAAAACCACGCAGTTTCTACTCGATGTGGTTAAGGCGCTAGACTTGTAATGTAAACAACATTAGCTAGCGTCGATACCACCTTGAATTCAGCAGTTCTCGCTCTGTTACTGAAGTTAAGAAACGTCCAGCGAGGATAGGACTTCAAATTCGAACCCTCGTGATGCAGACTATTCCCGGCCCCATTTAGGCTCGGTGAGGTTAATTCGAGTTGCTGGTTTGTGTATTTCCAGCGAAAGGAGGGTGAAACCCATGTCGTGATATGACCATGCAGTTGAAAGCGACGTTAAAGAAAAATCTAGCCTCAAATCCCACTCAATATTTTTATGTGAAGAAAATCGCATATGGGAGCTTGTCATATCCCTGGGTTTCGAACTCGCAACCTCTAGATTACCAGACTCATAACTTGACCACTGTGCTACCGGGACCGACTGGTGTGACTATTTACTCTAGAGCAGCTTTTCTCAAACTGTGCTCCGGTGTCCAGGGCTCCAAGAAATTTACAAGGGCTTTTTGGTACTTCACGGCAAAAATAGTTTGGGATCCGCTGCTCCAGAGAGTTCTCTAGAAGAAAAATGAATAACTCCACCAACATCAGCAACAGCTTAGTAACAACTACAACAACAACTACCTACGAGGTGCAATAATATACTGAGGGTGACGATTAGTAGTCATTAATCAGTGACTAACTATCAGGTAGAGTAGTAGTCACAGCAGGACGTTAAGTGAACCACGATTATTAGACTATTAGTATGTATGGGTGACAAACGGGAATTAATAGGGGGTAACATCGATTAGGTAGTCAAGTGCTTAACGAGCTAGACTGCTAATCCAGGCAGCGTAGGGATCCGTTGGTTCGTATCCCACCCAGTGCATGAATTTCTCCTCATTAACCGAACACAGTGAGGGAGCGAAGCGACCTCCACTAAGTAAGGTTCTGTTTTAACTTGGGTACTTGACAATTTGGCGTTCGTTTGTTTGTCTGTCTGTCTGTTCCGCGCTAACTCCCGAAGGGATTCCTCAAAATTGTTCAAATTTAGTATACATAGATGTTTATTGGGGTCCTAGAATTTTGGGCCAAATTACGCCACTCAGGGACAAATGGGGGCCGTTTTGGTAAAAATTGAAAACGATTTTTCTTTTTTATTGAATAAAGCATGGATTTTGAAATTTTGTTGAGTCGTTATGAAAATATATTTGAGTTAAGTAGTGAAATTTTGTGATCGTGAAAGCTAAGAGGGCCGCGCTGTGGTAAAGAATCGAAAAAGGGCCGGTTGATATTTTTTAATTGAAGTATTGAATAAAAGGTCTCGATGTCCTCATGGATTATTAAAGATGAGTCAATTGAAAAGAGAAAAAATGCTTTCTCCGAAGTTTCAAGATTGTATTATTCATAATCTAACTCGCCTGTCGTGTGAAACATTTTCTTTCTAATATTGTTACAGAAACTACTTATTACAGAATTTACTTATTTCTATTGTACCTTTGTCTAGAGGTCTAGACAGTGTCCTAATATACTCATTACTGAGTAAGTACATTACAAAGTAAATGCACATAGGTGATGCTACTAAAAGGCAGTAATGGCAATTCAAATTTGGGCCAGAGTAAACAGTAAATTATTGTTGCTTGATCATTCAGGTGGTGGACCTAGAGGTCGACCGACCTGCAGGTTACAATAGTCTGATCAAGCCATATAAGTCGGTTGGTTCAATCATTTATTAACTATCTAGCGGATTCCGGCGTCGATGACACATTGAATACACCAGTTCTCGCCAGATCTCTTAAAGTTAAACAACGTCCTACCCCTCGTGATGCTACCTATTTTTGGTTCTAACCCAGGCTGGGTGAGGTTAATGTCGGTAGCTTGTTTGTGAGTTTTCAGCAAACAGAAGGTAAACCTCCCGTTTCTGATAATTTCATTGTGAGCTACTGAGCATAGAGGATTTTTCTTTCTTCGTTGACTTTCCTTGATGCTTCTCTGTTTTGGCTTCATTTTGATATCATAAATAAGCTTTTCCACCCAACCCTGCTCTTTCCTCCCTTGGGATCATCCGAGTTACCTAATATATTTATTCCTCGTGGTTCTTCGTGTCTTGAACTCCCAGGACATGCAATCCAGCACTTTAATCATGCACTCTAATGATGGTTCAAAGTTTTGTCTTCAGCTAATGAGGTATGACCAGGGTTTCGGTTGACCTGTGTCACGCAAAGGGTTATTATAAAATGTCCCCTATCTGCAGCACGGGTACAGCTACTCTTACGTAATAGCCAACCTCAGTAGCTTGATCGATAAGGCGGCGGACTTGTAATCTGGAGGTCGGTGGTTCGAGTCGCAAGTTAAGCAAAATTTTAGTAAAGCGAGTTTCAGTATTGTGATATCACGATTGTGATTTACACAAAAATGATAACTATAAAAATACGTAAGTAATAATAGTTATAGACACTTTTTTATACGGCCCAATCAGGACTGGTGTCCAGTATTTCCAACAATCGTTTTGGTGTTATTTTATGTGGTCAAAGGCTTAAATGATAATTATATTATTATTAATTGGGGTTTAACGTCGCATGCCACAACCAACAAATCTCAACCATGAGGTTGAACAATGCCGACCCCAAGTAGGTTTAGGAAAAAGGCAAAGTGTAAGAAGAAGAACGTCACACATTCAACAGCAAGGTCAAGACAAGGTTTCAGCCTCCATTTGTTAGAAACTTACAAACCTGCAACCCACATCAAACTCACCCAGCCTGGATAGGGTCGGGAATAGAGCCAGCATCACGAGGGCTCAAATTTGAATGGTCACCCACCAAGTCCTAGTTTCGTAGAATGCTACTTTATACTTCAGTCCTAATCTCGCTGGACGTTGCTTAACTTCAGTGACAGAACGAGAAATGATGTATTCAACGTGCTATCGACTTATCAACGATTTGGTGTAGTGTCTATGTTGTTGTTGTTACCAGCTTAGCTACTGCTGGGGGAGAGTGATGGTCTCCAGCCAACTTAAGTGGTAAAGTTGGCTCGTTCTGAACCAAATATTTCTATGTGCTATCAACGATTTGGTATAGTATATCGATATCGACAGCGTAATAAGACTAGCTGTAATAAGATTCTATCTTGACAAAAGACTTTCATTTTAGGAAATTGAATGTCTGGAAGTTTTGGAAGACTTCACTTGTCAAACTCAACAAAAGCGTTTGTTCATTTTAATCTAGGCATACAATGCGGTAGTATCTAACATCATTACCAATACTCGTAGTTGAAGGCTGTTTAAAGTTGAAGACCTCAGATAAAGGTCGACACTTCTACACTCACAGGCAGAATTATCGGGACACTTTTTTACTCACCTATTAAATACATAAGACCTGTTTCCTGATTGACTGCTGGAGTAAAGGGACTTTGGAGTGTTACCTTTTTAGCATAAATGGGTATATTCTATTCTATTCTATTCTTTTCTACTAAATCGACGGGGGAAATTCCCATTATACAAAAGTAAAGCAGTACAAAAAAAAAAAAACAAAAACAAACAAATAAATTGAAATAGAATTAAACAAAACGACAGAAAAGTGGAAGATTCTATTCTATTCTATTCTAAACCATTCAATTTTATTCTATTCAACTGTATGAAAAAAGACAGTGATACACTATTCAAAGTTCCTTTGATTTTCATTTTGCACCTAAACTTATTAATTAGAAAACAGGAGTGCCAAGTCCAACCTATACCTCATAAATGAGAAAGATGTTGTACAAGGCCCACCCCAAATAGGTTTAGGAAAAGGCAATGTGTAAGAAAAGTCGAAAAGACTCATTTAAAATCGTCATTTTTACACCAAAGGTAAAAATAATAAATTGTGACACCCTTGGTCAAACAGCTGCATTGGCAGTTGACCATGTGTAATTGTGGAACCTATAAAAAAGAGGATGCATGACTATAAAATAATTACTTTGGCAAATGATGTTATTAAGTGTCTCGAACGTAATGCTGTGCTACCCACTAACATTGTGACTAAATTGTAATTTGTAATTGTAATTTGTAATAATAGGCAATGTATTTGACATCAAAAATATATACAAAGTGAACAAAAGTACATACAATAATAAATAATACATTTAAAAAAATTAATGAATGTTAAGTAGGTAGGTTAGGTAACAAATATAAAAGGTAGGTAATTGAATACTGAGTTAGTAAGAAAAATGATATGTTATATTCGCTTACCATCTATGTACCTACCTAATAAGATTTCTATCATTATGTATGTACGATGTATGTTGACATTTGCCATAGCTATCTACACTAAGGGAATTATTTCCCTTGTTTTGTGGATAGCGTTGGATAAGAAAGTCTAGAGCAGGTATACTTGTATTTTGAGGATGTACATTGTTATTATGTCCAAAGAATTATTATTAAAAAAAAAAAAAATATTGCTTTAGTATTTATCAGTTTTTATTAGAACATTAAATTGTTAACTAAATCAGTGTCTGATAGCCATTTTTTCAATTTGTATTTGAATGTTTTAAGATCTTTAGCTTCCTTCACTTCTCTTGGAATTTTTTCATAAAATTTAGGTCCAATGAACTCTATAGTTTTTTGCCCTGTGTTGGTGGTACAAATAGGCAAAATCAGATTCTTTTTTCTGAGACTGTGGCTATGTTCTGTGGATTTTATATATTTTGATTTGTTTTTATGTATGATTATACCTATGTTTTTGTAAAAGAGTTTGGTGATATTTAATATACTAAGGTTTTTGTGTAATTCAATTGTTGAGTATCTTCTGTTTTTCCGATATAATATTTTCAACATAGATCTTTGTATAATATTGAGTTTTTCAATAACAGTTTTATTGGCTCTGCCATATACATTTATACCATATTCGAGAACTGATTGAACGAGAGCAAAGTAGAATTCCTTAAGGAGTGGGAGGTTTAAAAAGTTTCTCAAGTTCAAAAATAGATAGATGTACCTCCTGAGTCTTTTAGTGAGTTCTTCAATATGCTTGTCCCATCTTAAGTGACGGTCAATTTCAATGCCTAGGTACTTCCATGACTGAACTATTTCAATGGGCTCACACATACAGGGCGGAGCATCTGATTCGGTAGCTGAGTGATGACATATGTTCAGACTTGAAGTGTTTGGGAGTTTTGTTTTATTAATACTGAATGGTAGAATTTTAGTTTTTGACATGTTTAGTATAAGATTGTGATTATGAAAGAACTTCTGTATGAGAATCATGTCTTGTTTAATTTTAGTAAACACTTCCTCCCAGCAACTCCCTTTGACCCTTAAGGCTGTGTCATCAGCGTAACTGATCAGTTCCCCGTGTAGTAGCAGATTAAATAGTTTGGTAACATAAATGTTATACAGGATTGGGGATAAGACAGTCCCTTGCGGTAATGAATACTCCCCACCCATGATTTCATCACTAAAAATTAATTTATTTATAACGTGTTCGTTGCTGCTTTGTAATTTAGTTCTAACATTTAGTTTAACGTGTTGTTTCCTTTCAGATAAGTAATTTTGGAAAAGGTCTAGAGCTTTACCTTTAATGCCGACACTTTGTAGAATATTTATTAAAGTTGAATGTTTTACAGTATCAAAAGCTTTTTTTTCAATTTCTGATGTTGTAATTTTTTGTAGGTAAAATTGTACATTAGTGTTTTCTATGTAGTTCAATGCATGATTATCTGTGTTTGTTATATTCTTAGCTGTTTCAATTCCTACTTCTGAGTAGTATTTGTTAAAGTGGTTGGCTATTTTTTGAGGGTGTTCTTCTATGTTTGTGATGGTTCCGTCAATTTTTATTTTTTGTGGTTCCACTAGTTGTTTTTTCTTCATTTTTGTTGCCTCATTTGCTATATTCCAAATTTTCTTTTTGTTGCCATTTGCTTCTTTAATTTTATTCGATAAATATTTGTTTTTCTCTTTTTTAATGATATCACTTAGTTTGTTTCTATATTTGTTATATGTCTTTTTTAGGTTCAAGTTAAATGGCTCTTTCTTCGTTTGCATATGTAACTTATCTCTTTTTTTTATTGAATTGATCAGTCCTACTGTTATCCAAGGTGTTAAATGTTTTGGTACTTTTTTTGTTTTGACTGTTATATGTTTAAGTATGTGGGTTTTGAGTATTTTTATAAATGTATTTGTACATGTGTCTGTGTCTTCTTCGTTATACATATTTTCCCAAATTTCATCTTTTAAATCTTTATTAAGGTTATCATAATCAATATTATTTACTTCAATGTATTCGTTGCCATTGTTTCCTTTGTTCTTTATAGTGCTATTTAGGCTTTCGATTTTTAAGATTGTAGAAGAGTGATCTGAGGTGCTTGATGTGTAGATAAAGGATTTGAATCCTTCGTGTATCGTTGGTCCAACAAAAATATGATCCAAGCATGTTTTTGTTGTTCCTTTTTCGTTGTTTTTACTCGAGTAGGTTTGTTTATTAGTGATATGTAACTTTTCTCTGCTAACAAATTTAAATACCTTTGGACAATGTTTTCTCTTCTTTTCATAATATCAATATTTATGTCTCCTAACAAAAAGTGTGTTATTTGTTCATTGTTTTTATTATTTCTTCTGGACAGTTCTTCTTTAATTTCATTCAAAAAGGTGGTTTGGTTTCCACTAGGCGATCTGTACAAAAAAATACCTTCATATACTTTATTCAGTTTTGTGAACTTCACTTTTAGACAATTACAATCCGTTAATTTTATCTCTTTAACTGTTGCGTCTAGTTCGTTTTTAACGTAGACTATAATACCATCTGTTCTTTTTATATTCAACTCAGTGCAATACTTTTTATAACCATTTATTGTATACAGGTCGAGAGGTAAGTCTTTGTTTATATGACATTCTGTTAAAACAATACAATCAAAATCTGGTAGATCACGAAAAATAAGAAGTAGTTCATTGAACTTTTTGTTTATGCTACATATATTCATATGGAAAACTTTAAGTTCACCTGGTATATTAGTGAGGAAGTTTTTACATTCAATTAGCGATCCAACTTTGGTCTTGTCTTCTTCATATACAATTTCAAAATTGGGATTATTATCTTCAAGTATCATCAAAAAGGGGATAAAAAAGTTTTCTTGTGTCAAAAAACAGCGAAGTTGTTAGGTGATGTGTAATTAAGAGGTTAAGTGTATTGTTGTAATGAAGAAGATGAGAACATTGCTGGATATGCTGGTAATACATAAATAATCTAAGTGAGAATAGTACTAAGTAATACAGGAGCTTAATATAATAGGTAAATATGTGGCTAAGGTATTCTGTTGTAGGTAACAGTATGTTGAAGTTAGAGATACAAGTTGTCGGTTTACGACATTGGAAGATAGTAGTTATTATGGTAAGTAGATAACACAATATATAATTGTAATGATAGGCGAGATGTAGAGTGTGAGGTACAAAGTTAGGTAAATTATGTTGTCGCATCAGATTCAGTAGAAATTTTAAACATGACTGATTTATTGCTCTCTCTTTTTTATGTTTGCCTATTAAAATAAACATAGAATTAATTGAGTCTAATAATTTCCTACTTGACTTGAGAAATTTTTCTTGTAATCATCAAGTTCCTTTCTGCAATTAATTTTCTTCACATTGCGGTCATTGTCATCTTTTTTCATTAGTATAAAGGCATCCTTGATCCAGACGTATTTGACGTTGTTATTAGTCTTTGCGAATTCTTTAGCTTCTTTTAGTAGCATTTTCATCTGAACAGTGAGATGCTCGTTGATGTGGATTGTGGTATCAGGAAAGGTGCTGTTGATATTTTTTGCAGTGAGCTGACCACTGTTCTCTTTTTTGAAGGTTCTGGAATACTGTATCCATTTGTTTCTGTTGTAGCGTGAGGAAAGGTGGGCGACAATGGGTCGCGCGCCTCGCTCCTTGTTACGAGTGGCGACCCTGTGTGCGACTTGTATGTCTCCTTCCTTGATATCAGCGATTCCAATGACTTTTCCGATTTCTTTTACGATAGCTACTACATCTTCTCTTGGAGTTTCTGGCACATTCCTTATTTCAATATTACAATTTCTAGCTCTATTTTCTAGTGCATCAAATTTGTTATCATAGTATTCTTTCATGTCGCTTAAGGTGTTCTTCATTTGTTCATTTTCTTCGATCAGTTTTTCTTGGTTCATTTTCATTTCATCATAGTTTTGTTGCATTATATCAATCTTCTCCAGGACTTCATCTATCTTTTGCTCCATTTTCTCCATGTTGGTCTTCATATCATTTCTTATGCCTTCCGAGCAATTCTTGATGTCCTCTGACAATTGCGCAAAGTAGGGAGGTATGTTACCTGGTTTGTTTCCATTTCCCGAGTTCTTGGATGGTATCTCAAAAGTCGTATCCTTTTTTTTGTTCTGGCATTCTCCACACTTCCAGTTGTCCCTCCGTGATCCCATCTTTCTGAAGTTTGTTTCCGTCATGGATGCGCATCCATAATGGAACTTGAGAGAGCAGATGGTGCAGGACAGGGTGTCCTCTACCAGAAGCAGGTCCACGCATTTCGAGCAGCTCATGATGATCTTTGGGATTTTTTTTTTTTTGTTTGTTTAGAAAAAAAAATGGAGGAAGCGTTGTGCAATCAGTTGATACAGTCTCCGTTCGATTTTATCAGATCTATCAGAAGTTAATTATTTCAAATTAAATTCAAAATAATTAATTTCCGATAATTTTTATTTATTTAACGCACAAAGTTTATATTAAAATAAATGATAAAACAAAGAAACTACACACGTACTACGAACTACAAGCCAGACCTTTGCTGTTATCCGTGGTTCTGTGGTTAAGTGCATTGGTTCCTGACCCGGAGGTTGCGGTTTCGAATCTGACCGAGTTTTTCCGTTTCCGAAATTGCTTGGGTGTAAAGGTAAAGTGCCCTGAAGAAATGCGAATGCGGTTCCGGGCACAGTTACCTTTTCATAAAAAAAAGACCTACCCTCAGTTCGGAGTTCCAACCAATCACAGCGCACTATAGTCTGGCTCTGGCTTATCTCTGGTGTAATCCTATTTTATAATTCGGCCGTATGAGATTTTATTTTTTAATTTTAAAACGTGGACGGCGAAATATTCCGACTTATGTTATGACATTGCCCTACCACGTGTATGTAGAGCCTGGATCCAACTTTATGATTAGAATTTCTTTGTGCACAGTAATACGAGACGCCTATAATAACATCATTTCCCCAAGTAACTCATTGCTTGCTCGTAATGCCGCCACTGATCGTTATCCTTACAAATATGTAGATTTTCATATTTCCTCACGAGGTATAAGTGGACCCCGTAAAACAACCAAAGAACAGAGCCAAAAAAATTACGTCTCTGACGGAATTCGAACCGCGGTCTCCTGCAAACCTATTAGTGCGCTACCTATTTTGACAAAGTAAGTAATGACGCGACGTTTAAAGCTATAATGAATGGGAAGTTAATTTTTTATCGCGCTTACGACTCGGTTTAAATACCTAGTTGATTATGAATGATTGACATCTGGTATTGTGCAACCCTTTAACTTCCTGGTACAAGCACATCAGATATGAAATATAATAATAAGTAGAAATAGTTATAGTCACCGTGGCCGAGTGAGCTAGTGCGCTAGGCATTGCACGCATGGTGACCTGGTTTCGATCCCTAGCGGGCAAGATTTTTCTGCTCCGTACTTGGATGTTCGAAGTCCACTCATACCTCGTGAGGAAAAATGAGTAACTGCTTTGATGTGAAGCAGCGACCAGTTTCGGAATCATAATAGGTAAAAAAACAATACAACTTGTATATTAGAGTGGTAAAGTCCTATGATTCTGCGTTACCCACTAAAATTGTGACATAATTACACAAAGAAAAAGCATTAATATTATTATTTAGTTGTAATAATAATAATAATGACAAGTGTGTTTCTGTAACATCTCTTAACAACTTTGTCATTCGAGACGGGATGAAAAGTGATTAGGTACATAAATGTCGATAGTTCAAAGGACCCCAAAAACACCACTTCGTGGTTAAAAAAAGAAGAACGCCTCACTCAAAAGAATGATTATAATTAGCTAAAAATAAATGATATCAAATGCAGAACACCTTACCACCTCTCTTTCTGTATCTCTGCACTCCTCTCTGAATTTATTCCTCTTATGTTTATCTTTCTTTATCCTTTCTAGGGGTCATCCCAAACTTGATTTCTCTTTAAATTTACTTGTTGCACGGCAATAAAAAATGGCGGTCGGAGTATGATTTTTCTGAACTTATTTGATTTGAATCGAGAAAATTACACCGCGACCGCCTTTTTTATTGCCGTGCAACAAGTAAATTTAAAGAGAAATCAAGTTTGGGATGACCCCTAGAAAGGATAAAGAAAGATAAACATAAGAGGAATAAATTCAGAGAGGAGTGCAGAGATACAGAAAGAGAGGTGGTAAGGTGTTCTGCATTTGATATCATTTATTTTTAGCTAATTATAATCATTCTTTTGAGTGAGGCGTTCTTCTTTTTTTAACCACGAAGTGGTGTTTTAGGGGGGATATCAGTTCTTTTTGTACGAAAATATAGGTTCATACACTACTGAAACATTATGAAAAACAAAAGTAAATAAGCTGGGAAAATGTGAATGTACCATGTTGTCTTTTTTTTAAGATATAGTTTTAGCAGTACGTATTTAATTTTTCTAAGGTTAATATGTATTTGGATCACAGATTCGGCCCCCTGAGTCCCCAAAGTGAGTAAATAATATATAAATTTGCAATGCAAGACCTTTTGATTCTATACTCAACATGATTAGGTATATCTTTCAATGCTAAATAGACCTCGGAGCCTCCTATGAGGGACACTAAAACACCTGGATTTACAAATGCCAAAGAAATTAATTTGTAATCACCTTATCAAGGTGAGGTAGTGAGTTCTCTCCCGTTTACCTTTTCTTACCCGAATTCTCTCCGGCTTGTTGCATGGCTCACCACGAGTATCTCTCCCGGAAATAAGACTATGCTTTTTTACATTAGGCATTTAAGAAAATGAAAACTATAAAATTATCATTTTTATATAAGAATCGACCTTTTATAAGGAAATCTTTTAAATCTCTAACTAATGAAAGGCAATGCCTTCAGTGTATAGTAGAGCTAGGTAAAATACATAGCCATGCCTCAGGAATATAGTAGGGTTAGGGATAATACATAGAAGGCTATGCCTCGGGTTTATAGTAGGGTTAGGTAAATATATAGGCCATGCCTTGGGTTTATCATAGGGTTAGGAAAAATACATAGAAGGCCATGCCTCAGGTCTATATCAATGATTCCTAGGTGTTTCGATTATAATTTTTATGCTAGGTCTAAACTATGTAAGTATAAAATCAGGTAAAAATGCAAGCGACGCGACGGGAGAATATTTGGTGTTGATAAAACCATGAGCGGGAGAACTCGGTGGTGACGTCCCTTATCAATACCTCACGAGGTATGAGTGTACCCTGGACATAATGGACAGAGAAAAAAACTTCCCTGAAGGGGATCGAACCCAAGTCATCATGCGTGCAAGCCTAGTATACTACCCATTTGGCCAAAGTCACTACTTTGTCACAATTTTTAGTGAGTAGCATTGATATTATGAGAGCTAATTCATCATTTTATCTCCATCCAACCATGATTGTCCAAAATCAATCTCGTAATGCCGCCACAGGTCATTGGCCAATTCTGCAACTACTAAAATTTTCCTCGCGAGGGTAATGGGGTCGTCATGAAGATCAAATATAAAGATCGGAAAAACAAAACAACGTTAAGCCCAAATTGAAAATATAGAGCTAAAAAATTTCGTCCCTGCCAGGATTCGAACCCATGCTGACTGGGTGGCAGGTCGAGCATGCTACCAATTGACAAAGTTAATTTCTAAAGCAACGGACGGAAAATGAACTAAATTAATACTTGGAAACTTAAACATTAAAATTTTGCAGTGAGAGAGCGAGGTCATATCGAAAAATACATACTGGCCAAGATCTGACCACTAAGCTAAGAGCCCGTTCACACCGACTAAAAACAGTTTTTTTACTGGGACAGTAATTTTACTGGTCCAGTATTTTTACTGAGTGGCGCATACATTTAAATGAGAGCGTTCACATCGGCAACGTTTTACTGTTAACAGTAAAAAAACTGGATCGACAGATTTTTACATCAGATTTTGCCACTAGAAACGGAAACAGTAGAAAAACTGGCCCAGTAAAAAAACTGTTTCTACATCCAGTCGCTTGTACAATCAAATGGAGATGTTCACACTGCAGTCGGCACAGTTTTTATTGTTTCTGAAACCTATTATAATATCGTATTTTTCGAATGAAAATTAATTCGTGTCTATTTGTGAGGCGATCTGGTTCAAACTAGGTTCTATAGATAGGTATGACTTGCTGCTATCTAGGGTTAGTGTTAGGGCCTTTCGTCACCTACTAGGGCTGAATTAGGGCCAAATAAGGGCCTTTTTGGAAAATCATAAATTCGGCTCTAGCGCCTCACTAATTATTAAATTAAATTTAGAAATGCTCCTTTTTGATACCTTTGTGCCACTATGGGATGATTCCACCATCTTCTCTTATTCCTTCGTTGTCGTTGCCGGTACCAGTACAAAAGCATTAATGTATTCACATCCATCACGTTCAAAGGCTTTGTCACGAATGAACATAAAGAAAAGCATGGAAAAGTAGGACCAGTAAAAATACTGTTTGTAGCCTGTGTGAACGCACTCTGAGAAACAGTTTTTTTACTGGACACAGTAAAAAAACTGTTCCAGTAAAAACTGTTTTGGTGTGAACTAGCTCTAAGGATTCGAAGGTACCTACCCGCCAAAGAAAATGAAAAGGCCACCAGGTGCCACACAGTGGACCGGATAAAGGAATAAAATTAATAAATTTGGTATCTGCTCATCAAGATCTTTCATTTGATACCACTTAAGATTAGTATTATCCTTCAATTCCCGATTTGGGCTCCCAAAACCCGAGGCCGCCCAAATGGGCCGCCCGCTTATAATTTAGAATTTTTTTTTGGTCCGGGCTCATCTCCATTATATCTTGATCACTTTAGACACCTCACTTAATCTTCAGTGCCAAGTTAAAGACACGAAGTCGGGTCTCAAAGGATCCGTATGAAAAAAAAAACAGAAAAAAAAAAAAAAAATTATGAATCTTTTCATGTCTTTCACGATTGTTGGGGGGTCTCGAAAATAGGGTTCCCGGTGGCCTAGGAAGTCAAACAAATAGTCAAATCAACTTATTTTTCAACGTAGAGCCCATTTCTGCAATAAAAATCGCGATTTTTGAAATTCATGTTGCACTTTTCGCTGGCTGAAAGTACATGAAATGCATGGGAACTATGTTTTCCGTAACCTTACACTCTGCCGGGCTGTCTCTTTCTTTGTATAGGCGTTCTTCACACCTCGGCCGAGGTGTTTGATGTGTCTTTATATTTAAATATTAATTGAAACTATTCACCGTCAAATATTCAAAGAAAAATGATTGATAGCAAAAAAATCGTCAGTCAAAAATGAACCCATTTTCATTTTCGCTTACAGAGACTACCAAGGAAAAATATCTAAGTATTTAAAAAAAATTGGCGGCTTTCCTCTAGTAGGTATGTTCTCCTCTTCTCAAGGATGTTAGTTCAGTAGTTCAAAGTGGGATTTAGTAAAAACATTTAGGGGTATCACGAATTATTAGGTAGTTCCCGGTTCTCGTAGGATCACCGAAGTTAAGCAACGCCCAACGAGGTGAAGACTTCGTGATGCTGGCATTCCGGCCGAACCCTGGCTGGGTGATGTTAATGTGGGTAGCAGGTTTGTGAATTTCCTGCGAATGTAGGGTAACACCCCCGTCATGATATGACCATACAGTTGAAAGCAACGTAACCCCCCCCCCTCCCCAAAAAAACTAATTAGAACTATACAAATAATTTAAAAATCCACCATCATTATTATTATTATTTTAAACGAGTTATTAGTGAAAGGCTTAAAGTCGATCAATTTAAAATCGATACTATCCAGTACAAGTTACGATGGCATGTTGCTACCATTCCTCGACCTTCAGGAAGAAATGAGCCAAGACCTTCCGAAAGAAATGACTTGTGTAGGTTGCACTTGACCCATTTGTCCTACTGTCAGCACTCCATCATAACCTCATAGTCGCCATTCCGACAAGGTCGACGGGTTTTGAACCAAGTTCCTTGGCGAAGTTGAACTTTGAATGTTCTTACTTACCAGAGATGCTTGATTTAACTGGTTCAAGTTGGAAGAGATTTTGTTTGTTTGGCGGGAAGTGAATTTAAATATTTTTTATTCTGATTTGAGAATCTAGGAGTATATCAGTATGTCAGGATGACATAAACTCAGAACTTCTTTTGGACATTACTTACTTACTTGCCGTGTTCGGCATCTCATCTACCATTCAAATCTTGAATTGCCAGTACTTTGCAACTTGAACTTTTGAAAATACATTCACATCATAATAATATTATGTACCTACCCACCTACCTATGTACATATTTTGAGTTTATCGTTAGGGATTATTTTACTATTGTATTTTTTTTTGTAACAAACATTTTTCTGTTTGCAAGCTATTCTAGCAGATTGTCTGATTAGATTATCAGATAGTATTCTAGCAAGGAAGCATTCAAGGTGTGATTCTAGCAGATTAAAAAAAAAATATACATAGTTTTAAATAAATAATCTTTTTTAATCAGAGACATTTTTTTCATTTATTGTATTTTTTCAAGTTACAATTTCAAATACAATTCTTTATCTCCCAAAGTTTAGCCTTTAAAACTATAGATAGGTACAATTTCTGATAAATTCACAAAAAAGAGTCAAAAAGTCACCATAATAAAATATTAAATTGAAAGTAGAACAAAATATTTTACTCACCTATAATTTTGATGTTTCACCTCTCAATTTTGATTTTACTGCTTTAATTTTGGTTTCATTACATCTCAATTTTGATTCACTGCTACAATTTTGGTTTCATTATATCTCAATTTTGATTTACTGCTACAATTTTGGTTTCATTACATCTCAATTTTGATTTACTGCTACAATTTTGATTTCACTACATCTCAACTTTGATTTACTGCTACAATTTTGGTTTCATTACATCTCAATTTTGATTTACTGCTACAATTTTGGTTTCATTCCATCTCAATTTTGATTTACTGCTAAAATTTTGTTTCCATTACATCTCAACTTTGATTTACTGCTACAATTTTGGTTTTATTACATCTCAATTTTGATTTACTGCTACAATTTTGGTTTCATCACATCTCAATTTTTAATTTACTGCTACAATTTTGGTTTCATTACCTCTCAATTTTGATTTACTGCTACAATTTTGGTTTCATTACATCTCAATTTTGATTTACTGCTACAAGTTTGGTTTCATTACATCTCAATTTGATTTACCGCTACAATTTTGTTTCATTACATCTCAATTTTGATTTACTGCTACAATTTTGGTTTCATTACATCTCAATTTTGATTTACTGCTTCAATTTTGGTTTCATTACATCTCAATTTTGATTTACTCCTACAATTTTGGTTTCATTACATCTCAATTTTGATTTACTGCTACAAAAATTGTAGCAGTAAATCAAAGTTGAGATGTAGTGAAACCAAAATTGTAGCAGTAAATCAAAATTGAGATTTAATTAAACAAAATTTTAGCAGTAAATCAAAATTGAGATGAAATGAAACCAAAATTGTAGCGGTAAATCAAAATTGAGATGTAATGAAACCATAATTGTAGCAGTAAATCAAAATTGAGATGTAATGAAACCAAAATTGTAGCAGTGAATCAAAATTGAGATGTAATGAAACCAAAATTAAAGCATTAAAATCAAAATTGAGAGCTGAAACATCAAAATTATAGGTGAGTAGAATATTTTGTTCTACTTTCAATTTAATATTTTATTATGGTGACTTTTTGACTCTTTTTTGTGAATTTATCAGAAATTGTACCTATCTATAGTTTTTTGACTGCTACAATTTTGGTTTCATTACATCTTTTGATTTTGATACAATTTTGATTTACTGCTACAATTTTGGTTTTATTACATCTCAATTTTGATTTACTGCTACAATTTTGGTTTCATTACAACTCAATTTTGATTTACTGGTACAATTTTGGTTTCATTACATATCATCTTTGATTTACTGCTACAATTTTGGTAATGAAATCTCAATTTCGGTTTCATTACATCTCAATTTTGATTTACTACTACAATTTTGGTTTCATTACATCTCAATTTTGATTTACTGCTACAATTTTGGTTTCATTACATCTCAATTTTGGTTGCATTACATCTCAATTTTGATTTACTGCTACAATTTGGTTTCATTACATCTCAATTTTGATTTACTGCTACAATTTTGTTTTCATTACATCTCAATTTTGGTTGCATTACATCTCAATTTCGATTTACTGCTACAATTTTGGTTTCATTCCATCTCAATTTTGGTTTCATTCCATCTCAATTTTGGTTTCATTCCATCTCAATTTTGGTTTCATTTCATCTCAATTTTGATTTACTGCTACAATTTAGGTTTCATTACATCTCAATTTGATTTACTTCTATAATTTTGATTTATAACCTGCAACGTAACAAATTCAATAATATGAGTGAATAAATTAGTAAGTACAATTTAATAATTTTTCCTGAATAAGTTTTAAATCTTTTCAATATACTTCTCTTGATATAGTGAGTATTACCTACGGCAAACTGACTAACTGAACCTAACATTCGACTTGTTAAAATTCTGCTCAATCTAATTCTGAAACCCTATGTAAAGCATACATTAAGAGGCACGTAGGGAGAATTCACCCCCCCCCCTCCCCTAAATCCAATAGTGGGTTCTTTGTATATCTAAAGATAAATATAAATTCTACATACATGTGTGTGTACTTATCTTAAAACTGTTACTACTTAGCTAATGAACTTACTTTTGCATTATGATTTACATTTAGCGGCATGCATTTTTTTTTTTTTTACAAAAAAATTATGGTGACTTTTTGACTTTTGAACTTTTAATACTAATTTAGAATTCAGCTTATTTCAAATTCAATGGTAAGTTTTAGAATTATCTCTCTCTCTCTCTTTCTTTATCTCTCTCTCTCTCTCTCTCTCTTTCTTTCTCTCTCTCTCTCTCTCTCTTACTCTCTCTTTCCCTCTCTCTCAGTCCCTCTCTCCCTTCCTCCCCATTCTCGTGTCCCATGCTCATTTCCGATTTCAAAAGTGTTTGAAGTTTTCATCTTGAATAACTAATTTTTGTTTTCTTGAATAACATCCAATCCTTGAATATCAAAATTAATCCTTGAATATCCAATTCAATCCTTGAATATTCAAATCAATCCTTGAATATCCAAATCAGTCCTTGAATATCTATATCAGTCCTTGAATATCAAAATCAGTCCTTGAATATCAAAATCAATCCTTGATTATCCAAATCAGTCCTTGAATATCAAAATCAGTCCTTGAATATCCAAATCAGTCCTTGAATATCTAAATCAGTCCTTGAATATCCAAATCAGTCCTTGAATATCCAAATGAGGCCTTGAATATCTCTGTCTGAAGTTGGAAAGTTTCCATGAAATACATCCCACGATGTCATCTCGCTTTTCAAGTGAAAGATCCCAGGTTCATAGCTTAGAGTGTGGGGAAAAATAAAGCAAATTTTCATTATTAAGAGATTTAAAAAGACTTAATTTGACCATGTTTACACTGAATATTATTTTTATTTTATCTTCTATGATAATCATATATGTGATTGAACTTAATCTAGAAGATAACTGGGAGTAAAAAAACGTAAATGTTGATTCTGGGCTATAACAAAACAAACATTTTTGTAATTTGTTTCAAATAAAATAAATCTTCTCTAACTCTTTTCCCTCAGGCAGAAGGAAAACTGGATACAAGAGACTTATTCCCAGGTCAAATATACCTCTGTATGAGGGAAAATAACATATTTTGAAGAGAAATTTGGATATAAGAGAAAAAAATTCTGATCCCATAAATTCTCTTATATCCACGTTTGACTGTATATATTACGTACTCGAGTCAAATGAGAAATAATACCGAATGATTTTTGTTAAAAAATATTGAATACTTGACCCTAGAGACATAATACATCTAAGTTATTATGCTAATTAAGCATGAAAAGAGAACTTACCTTTAGGGCTTGTTTTCCTTTCTTGTCACTGACAATCACACGAAGTCTGACCTCTGGTAGCCATACTTTTGAGATGCTCCGCACTATCTTAACTTTCTTTCTTTAATAGGTATTAATGCGTTTTAGAAAAAAGTGGTGTGATGTCACACGACTTTCCTTATAACTCAAAAATAATTCAAATTCAGCCACTCAAAATCATTAACGGTAACAGTTAGCTAAAAATCTTTGATATGTCGCAACCCCCATCTAAGGTGTAGAGTATAATAAAACAGTAAGTTCAAGCGGGACCCTCCTGAAAACGGATTTTTAAGCAGCTTTAAAAAGACACGGTGAAAAAAAAACTACGTTTACTTATGAAAATCACATTTTCATGTTTCACAGTCCAGGTAAACTTCAAGTGGCCGAATTATTGTTCATATGTTTATTTTAATTAAACTCTAGATGTGCAAAATGAAAAAGGACTTTCTTTTGGTTTAACGTCGCTTTCAACTGCATGGTCATATCACGAAGGGGGTGTTACCCTCCATTCGCAGAAAACTCACAACCCTACTACCTACATTAACCTCACCCAGCCTGGGTTGGGCCGGAATGCCACCATCACGAAGTTTTCACCACGCTGGACGTTACGTAACTTCGGTGATCCTATACGAAAACCGGTTCATTCAACGCGCCATCGACTTTGTACAAATTTAAAAATGTATAAAATGTCTCTAACTCATAAATGATCGCTATCACCCACATTAACACTTAGACGACCGGCATGGTTTTTAGTGAATTCTCCCGTGGGACCGGCGATGTTTAGACGTAGTGCATTTGTGTACCACCGGTGGTACACCCGGTCCATTCCGCACAGACACGCGTGTACCACCGGTGGTACACGCGGTCGTCTAAGTGTTAACCTCACCCAGCCTGGGTCAGACCAGAAATAGCCATCAGCTATTTTGAACCCATCAAACCCCAACCTCGTAGAATGCCGGTTCAATACTTTGATGATCCTACAAAAACTGGTATGTCACCAAGCCATATAGCTATTGGAAACTATTAGTTTTAGGGTGAAAGTAAAAAAAAAGTAAAAATTATCATATTTGCGTTAATCACTTTCGTGATATCACAACTAACTCAAACTCGCTATACTTTTTTTTTTTGGTTGAAGGCAGGAAAAAATCTTTTAAAGACACCCAGGTCATCCTGACTTGGGGTGTGGGATTTCCACCCACTAAAAGCCCACCTTCTCAAAGAGCTAACCGCACCTGGGACCGAAAAATATCATTACTTCAAGTGCGGCGCTGTAGGACTCTACTGATTCCGTTGTAGGGCCCTCCCATCTCTCTCTTTTATAACTATGATTTCTCTCACCATTTTCTCTATACACTCCCAATTCTCTTTGCTCATCAACATTTCCTCTATTATATTCTCTACACTTAACACTCTCCCTAACTTTGTATAACACTCTTCTCTCTGTCCCTTAAATCTCTCACACACAAAAAAGGTATGGGCAGCGTCATCCTTATTCACATCACAATATCTACACTTCTCTGTACGCACTTTTCTCATTCTCTTTAAATAATATTCAAAATTACCGTGACCGGTCAAGAATTGACTCAGATGGTAGGTCACGGTCCCATGCTTTCTCTCTATCCACGCTCTAACGTCCCTTATTATTCTCTTTGTCCACTGTCCTCTCGATCCTTCTCTCAATTTTTCTCTCAACTCTTCCTCTTTTTCTCTCCTTTCGTTCTCTTCCCTAATTTTCTGTATAGCATACATTTCTGCCCTCTCCTGTACCATCAGTTCTATTGGTAAACTTCGAGAAATAATTTGAAGCGCAGGAGTAGAGGCAGTCCTGTATGATCTACACAGTCTCGACATAACTTTCCTTTGTACTTTCTCTAGCTCTGTCACATACTTTTGCCATCTGGTGACCGCTGCCCATACTGGTGCACCATACAACAACACACTATACACAACCGACGCTAACAATTCTCTTTTATCATTATCTGGCCCATTTATGTTGGGCATTATTCTTGCTAAGTTGTTTGCTGTTCTTCCTGCTTTCTCGACTGCTCTTTTCACATGCTCTGACATTTTAAGTCCCTGTTCAAAATAAACCCCCAGATATCTCGCTGATTTAGTCGACTTCACTTCTATATTCTCTATTCTCACACTGATCTCTCTACATATTCTCTTTCCGACTAGCAGTACAACTTCTGTTTTATGTGGAGCTATTTGTAGTTTATGTTCCATTAGCCATTTACAAATTATCTTCATCACCTCATTTATCTCGCTCTCTATCTCAATCCTGGTTTTACCTCTCGTGACTACAACCACATCATCCGCGTAGGCTACAAGTTTGGAGTTGGACGGTATCTCAAGATTTAGCAGCGGGTCATAATAGACATTCCACAGTAAACCCCCCAAGACTGATACTTGGGGTACGCCGCAGGACAACTCAATCGCTCTACCTTCCTCAATTTTCAACTCTCTACTCTCAAAATAACTGCACAACATGTTCACAATATATCCTGGCACTCTTCTCTTCTTTATTTCCTCCAATATACCACCCCAGGGGACACAATTAAAGGCATTACGAATATCAACCATCACTATCGCACAAAACTCGCTATACTAAATGCACGCTGAATCTGATGGTACTTGAAACACCGACCTCCAGGTTACAAGTCCGCCGCCTTATCCAACAAGCCACTGAGGTCGGTCCAGAACTTACATTTTCCCATTTAAAAACAATACACAGAATCATGACTTAATTCCACAGATGTACAATTGTACATACATATATATGTCTAATAATTTCACCCTTGGTTTTTAAGATGACCTAAAGAGATTATCTGTTTCACTTACTTCGAGAATTCTGTGGTCCTCCCAAATTCGTCCTCTTAACTTTGATAAAGTGACCTGCAAAGGTCCGGGACAATACGTCCCGGACATTCAAGGGACGAACCAAAACACACTGACCAACAGTCCCTAGTCTGGAGTCTATATGTTTGACGCTTCTGACTGCTGCAAGATTCATCTTTTACTGGAAATTTGAAAATTTTGGAAATGCACATTAAATTTTGTATTGTAAGACGTATACTTTAATATTATAGTGACCTTTCAGTAGAATTTTCAGTAGAATTGTCATTATAATCATTGGTCAAAAATAAAAAGGTTTTTAATTGTATCTACATGATTTTTTTTCCAGCAATATGTTTTTCTGATTGGCCAAAATTGACTGTCGTTAGAGAGAGATAGAGACAAAAAAGCTAATTCCTTGGTTTCAGTATTCCTAATAGTTATGCATTGGTCGTAGTCGTGTCTATTCAAGAGTTCTTTACTATCTTTCTTTAAACTCGAGATTTGCAGAACATATTTCACAACTTCCCTACAAAAATTTATTCCGTTTTACAAACGTTCGCCAGTTCACGCCCAATCTCGCCCCCCTCTGCTGTTTCAGAATCCGGACACCCTCACTACCGGCACGGGCAACCCGATCGATGACAAGAACAACTCCTTGACCGCAGGGCCCAAGGGTCCCGTTCTCCTGCAGGACTTCAACTATCTGGATGAGATCTCTCATTTTGACCGGGAGAGGATCCCGGAGCGAGTTGTGCACGCCAAGGGCGCAGGTGAGACGCTTTTTTTATACAGGGTGGCCGAAAGCGGATGACCACATTCACAATAGTTGCCATGCGCTTTATGAGTAGAGATAATAAACTAGTGTGAACATCACTTGACTTTCCTTATCCCTAGAAAATAAGTAAGATCAGCCACTGGTGACTTTATTTGTGACTTCGAAATAAATAGACAAAATGGATGATTTAAGTCTGGCCTTGTCTTGCATTAGTTTCTTAGCATTACTCATGAAGACAATACGCAAAATCTAGACTTAGCTTAACAGAGGTAAAAACGTCTATCAATTCCACCCCAAGAGTTCTGGCGGCGCGGCCTTGACACTGAAACTAATCAAATACCTACTAGTCGCTTTTTTAAAAGTAAGTTAGCACACCTTTCATCGTTCTTTGGAACAACTAGAAAGTAGAAACCATGTGTAATAATAAATTTATACAATCTCACAACTTCTGTGTTGGACATGAAACACACCATCTATTGAAATTGTGCCTATACAAAACATACACTTTATTTCAAAAAGTAAAAGAAAATATGTCTACACCGTCTAGACCTGAATTATATCACACTAACTCTCTCTTGACATAAAAAAGACAGAAATATCTTTACATAGGACCCACATTGTCCACAGTTATATTGTTTATTGACCAATATGTATTGTCGAATTAAAAAGACAAAAAATCGTGCGTAACAAACTTTTGGGTGTTGTGCTATTTATAGGTCAAAAGATTCATAGAATAGTTAAACAATGCTTTCTTGGTCTTAAAAAAATTGCGTATCATTTGATTAAAAAAAAGCTGTACATCTTAGCTTGAAAGAAATAACGAGAAACAGAGGCGGAGGTATAGGTTCGACCTTGCCCCTGGTGCTATAATCCTGTATTAATTACCCATACATGTCTCTACCGGCCTCAGTGTATAGCTGGTCTTAATGCTCTTGACCCTGCCAACGGCCATGGTCGATTCAGTCTATTGGTTCTCAGTCCGGAAGTTGTGGGTTCAAATCTTCTGCTGTCGCTGCAATCGTGTTTGAAGAGTGGAAAATTTGCCTTGGGGAGGCGCATTTCACTTTGAACGTTAATGGTTAAACTTTAAAAAAAAGTTGTCATAGTTGTGATTATCACAATGTTGATATCATAATTACTCAAACCGCTTATTAAATTCACCGTAAAAGCGCACTCGCTTTCCATATGGAAGGTCTCGGGTTTGAACCCCAGAGCCGACAAAAATTCAAAATTTGGTTATAGTTGCTTGTGAGGGATGCCTCCTGGTGCGCTCGTGTTGACCCAGCACCTAAATGCAAGTATTGTGTCACTTCTCGCCCATCAGAGGGGAGGCATACTACGAGTTGGGCAAACTACAGAACAGACCACACGCGTTTACAGTAGCTGCTGTTTCATGGCTATGAATTTGACGGTTGAAGGTGAGATTTAGCGGATTTGAAAGTGAGAGCTTTCTGGTGCAAGGCTCTGGTATGCTTTCTTTCTCACCCAACACACCCTGTCCACATCACCTTCCTCCAAATCATCCAGTCTGTCGTAAAGGTCAGTCGTCCGACAGGCCGACTTAAAATAACGAGAGAAATGTAAATCATGTAACTCGAAATGGCCTGAGACACATGAGGTATGGTTAATTCATACAGCCTTGCTGCGGGCACTGTTCCGGAGATATGCGTGTTATACCTATTTGTAGATACATAGGTATAGCACTTATTTACTAAAATATACCGGGTAGGCAAAAGAAAACACTCGATTTCAGTTTTGTTTTTTTACGGTCTAATCTTTATATGTACAGAGTGGGGCAAAAGTCTGGAAACCCCTGAATAACTTTCGAATGGCTTCTTCGGTAAAATTAAAATTTTGTATGGTAAACTGGGCTAATCAGACCTTCTTTTAGAGTGGGATCGATTTTTGTTACCGGCCCCCATGTCGGGGCCAGGGGGGCCAACTTAATTTTTTTAAATACGAACCCCCACCTTGCGATACATTTTTGGAAAGGTCTTTCAATAAGAAATACATTGGTGCAAATTTTATTTTTTTAATATTAACTGTTTGCAAATGGCGTCCAACTTTGTGTAAGCAGTAAAGTCTGGAAACCCCTGAATATCTTTCGAAAGAGCTTTCTCAGTAAATTTAAAATTGTGTACTGTAATCCTTGGTAATTAGACCTTATATTAGTATGGGACCGATTTTTTTTACCGGCCTCAATGTCGGGGCCAGGGAGGCCAACTTCATTTTTTTAATATGAAACCCCACCTTGCGATACATTTTTGGAAAGGTCTAATTACCCCGACTTACTGTGCACAGTTTTCAATTTACTAAGAAAGCCCGTTCAAAAGATATTCAGGGGTTTCCAGACTTTACTGCAAACACAATGTTGGACGCCATTTGCAAACAGTTAATATTTAAAAAATAAAATTTGCACAAATGTATTTCTTATTTAAAGACCTTTCCAAAAATGTATCGCAAAGTGAGGGTTCGTATTTAAAAAAATGAAGTTGGCCCCCCTGGCCCCGACATGGGGGCCGGTAACAAAAATCGACCCCACTCTAAAAGAAGGTCTTATTAGCCCGGTTTACCTTACAAAATTTTAATTTTACCGAAGAAGCCATTCGAAAGTTATTCAGGGGTTTCCAGACTTTTGCCCCACCCTGTATAATAGAACTACCTCTCTATATCCTCACTAAAATATAACCTCTTTATTAGAGAAATCTGTAAATAATAGACAAAAATCTAGTCCCCTAATTTCTCTTATATCCAGTTTTGAGCTTTTGACTGCATAAAGTTTGATCTTCTTAAGGTACGAATAAGATATTTTGCACTGACAATCTCTTTCATATTTTACACATTTCCTGAATGTTTCATATATAAATAACTTTAGTACTTGGCTAAAAAACTAAAGACCTTACTATCCGTAAGAGGTTTCGTGTATTTGTGTTTTCGGATGTACGTACTGCTGATAATATTTTTTTATTTTTTTTACGAAGACCATAATTTCAACGTAACATCAAATATTTGCATGAAACTTTCAGAAAAGGTGTGGTGTATTTAGATATTATACCCCTGCAAAAAAAAGTTATCATATTTGTGTTAATTACTTTCTAGATGTCACAACTACTCAGATTCACGCTGCTAAATTTTTACCGGTATTGGGACTTGAACCACCGACCTCCAGGTTACAAGTTCTCCGCCTTATCAAACAAGCTACTAAGGCTCCAAATTTTTAAACTCGTAATTTAATGCAGTACAAAAAACTGCATTTTTGTTTTTTTTTTTGGACCACCCGGTATTTAAAAATGTGATAGTACGCTATGGATACCTGACGCCTGATACATTGGTTTGGCGGTCATTACCACACACTCATGTTTGACCACTAGTGTTTAGTTCATTAGTCATTACCACTGAATCATGTTTACTGCTTACTAACTTAACTAATTACTCGATATACTCATAGTTGACATTGCTAGTACTAAATGACTATCCATTAATGACCGATTTTGCTAAAAAGGGTAAAAAATAATAATAATAATCTAAATAGTACTTTCATTAGTAGTATTCTTTAGTTGACGAGGTTTAGAGCCTCCTTCCAGCAGCTTTTTTACTCTCATGATCCCCAAATCTCCCTTTTAATAGCTAAACAACACACTTTTTACTTTCCTTATCCTACAATAAGGAAAGTATTGTAATTTTGCAACAACACACTTTGATTGGTTTATTTAAACGAAATGTGATGAGACACCCTGTATACTTTTAATAAGTGAAAATTACTCCCATCAAATATCAAAGAATTACGTGTTTTTTATTATTAAAAAAAAAAAATATCTGGTTCCGAAAAAGCCTTTACACCTTTTCTTGAACTGTCATGATTTCAACTCTCCCTTTCAACTGTTAAACAACACACTCTGAATGGTTTATTTGAACAAAATTTTACAGTTAAGAGTGAGAGAGTTTTTTGGGACGAGGCCCAGGTCTCCTAATGTTAAAAGTTAAGGCCTATTTTTCTTTTGGATTAAAAAAAATTCTAGGTTAGAATATTATAATATACTGAATCTGAGGCCTGTGGCGCGGTGCTTTCACCGAGGCATGGCCGTGCTGGTCAAAAAGCAGAACAAGTTGAGTTGTCTTCTTGAAGGTACCAAGAGTACTTAGAATGAAATGTGTATCACTCGCAGAATGCCGGGGTTACATTAATGAATTTATCATTTGTACTACTAGTAATAGTATTGTATTAGGAGCAGTAGAATTATTGGTAGGACTACTAGTATTACTATCTGTATAACAAGTATGAGTATTACTTATACTAAAGGTAAAGGTGAACCACTAATCCAAGAATGGTCTCTCGGATAGAAGATCTGCGAAGATAGTCCGATCCTTGAACTCGGCATTAGTGGTGCTCAAACTGGACGACACGAAAATTTGATGGAACTCAAGTTTTCCAGGAGAACAAATTGGTCCCGAAAAAGATAAAACTAAATAAAAAAAATCCAGAGATGGAACTAATAAAAGATACTTTAGAAAACTTTAAAGATACGAATGGTTTGTATGACCATCGATGTTGTTGTAACGGACTAGCCAATCCTAACAAGTCAGGCTAGTTTTCAGTTCTTAACGGTCAAAAAGAAAAAGCCCAAGTTCTCACGTAGGTTGATCGCACATAGAAATTTGTGGTTCAGAACGATCCAACTTTACCACTTAAGTTGGCTGGAAACCATCACTTCCCTCCAGCAGTAGCCAAGCTGATGGCTACAACAAAAACATAATAGTGTTGCATGTCAACATCCATGGTCTATTGGTCATACACATCATTCGTATCTTTAAATCTTGTTAAAGTATCTTCTGACTTTAAGAACCGCCACTCAGGTCGACCGGTAGTCTGTAGGCCACTGGGTTTTTTTATGGAGGACTCACAATCGAAGCTTTGTGTAAGTTCTGAACAATTCCCACTGTGCAATAGTGTAATTATATTTATGCTAACACCTTAACAAGTTAATCTGCATGGCTCAATGGGTATCTAGGTATCAATCTCGCGGTGAAATTAATTATAAGATCGCTTTATTTATGCTGTCTGATTAAGATTATCAAAGTTCCATAATTCGAGCAGTAAGCCTAAGACGTATTATTAAATGTTAAATGTTAAAAATTTACACAAATACATTTTAACAACAAATCATTACTATAAAAACGAACACAGAATTATACAAGAAACAAACCATGACACAAGAAATAGATTATTTAAAATTCCAAATACCAAAAATAGATATGGAGAAACCTCTTTACAACATCAAATACCAACATTACTAAACAATATACCAGAGAAGTTACGAAACATAGAAAATAAGAAAATAATGAAGAAAGAAATTCAAATGTTTTATCTGAAGAACAACAATGAAATATAATAGAAGTTAAATTGAATAGAAGAATTTGTTAAAGATAAAGAAAAAAAAAGTAGACCAATTCCCTAAAAGTACACATAGTACTTAGAGGGAAACTTACAAATATTTAAACATTGTAGATAAATAATAAAGTTCATTATTATTATTATTATTATGTGGTAAAAATCCCAAATGGGAGGATAACTTGTCATGTCCCGTGAACTCACAATCTCTGGAATCTCTAGATTCACAGAGTGCCACTTTTACCACTAACTAATAGAAGTTTAGTTACAATTCAATAGAATTTTTTTGCGTATAGAGAATTGCAGAGTCAGACATTGCTAACACATTAACACGAAATCTGCAAGCCTCAGTAGGAATCACTCTCGCGTAGAGATTAATGCAAGTTTTACCGAACTCAGTAGCTTGATCGATAAGGTGGCGGACTTAGCATACATTTAGAAAAGTCGAGTTTGAGTAGATGTGATATCACGATCGTGATTAACACAAATATGATAACTAACGAACTAAACAAGTTTTTTTATACCAGTGCTGGATGAACACCCCGCGGGGCCCCAGTGATCATTACCAAGCTCCCGATTTAGGGGAGGCTTACTGCTGGACTAATGGGACTGATTAGTCCTAGTCGGGCAGTATAAATAGGGCGATATTATTCTTCTTTTTTCACTCTACCTTTTCCCTAACCTACTTGAGGTCGGCGTTGATTTGACAAAGTCTGGTTTTCCACTTGTTTCTATCTAGGGCGTCCTCCTTATTCTAACTCTTCTCTCTCAAATCCTTCTCTACTTTATCTCTCCACCTAAGCTTGGACCTCCCTCTTTTTCTCACTAACCCCACCTCAAGTTTCTCAATTTTCTAGTTCATACAGCTTTCATCTCTTCTCACAATGTCTTCAAACCATCCAAAAAATCCAAAATTATTAAAGTTATCACATTTGTGTTAATCACTTTCGTGATGTCACAATTACTCAAACTCGCTTTACTAAATCTACGCTAACACCGGGACTTGAACCACTGACCTCCAGGTTACAAGCCCGCCGCCTTATCGATCAAGCTTCTGAGGTTGGTGTTATTACATATCATTCCAAATTTATTATTACATAATTAAAAGAGAGGTAAAAGAGAGGCAACATAGAGAGGTAATGTTGCCTCAGTGCTGAGCACACTGCCTCGGGAAGATGTCCTTGGAGAAGTCTTTTATATATTGTAAAAATATAACTAATTAAAAGTATTAAAACATGTTTTTCTGTTTCAGGAGCTTTCGGCTACTTCGAGGTGACGCATGACATCACCCAGTACAGCAAGGCCTCTGTGTTCTCCAAGATCGGCAAGCGGACCCCCATTGCGGTGAGATTCTCCACCGTGGGGGGCGAGAGTGGATCTGCGGACACTGCAAGGTGAGAGCCGCTTTTCAAAATAGCTTTTCTTAGAAGCTTTAGCTGAGGAAAAATACCTTTGTTTATGTTATCCTGTTATTAATAATAATAAAAAAAATCCGTTTTTTTGAGCGAAATCTTCTTCTTCTTCTGTCACTTTTCTTTTTCCCAACCCTACCTACTTGGGATTGATCAATATTGTCCTCATAGTTGAGTAATTTCCGTTGTTTGGTTCTAGCACTACTACTTTCACTTGTTAACTGTAACTAAATTATAAATACATTTTATTTGATGGAACTGCGATTTGAACTTGAGACTTTCCTCATGGCAAGCGAGAGACTTACCACTGAGCTCATTCTGCTCTAATAAAGCTAATGTGGACTCTCACGAAGAAGTCCACTTTAGGGGGGAGGTTCCACTTTAGGAGAGGGGTCCATTTTAGAGAGAGGGGTCCATTTTAGAGGAAGTGGTCCATTTTTGGCGCATTTGCTCTATTATATAATAATAATATCACCGGTTTTACCGGTTCATTTATTAAACTAGCAAAGCTCTATTTACATGAATATAACAATGAAACATACAGTACAATATTGTTCGGAATAGATAAACCAGGTATAACATCGTAATAATAATAATGTTTATTATGCATTCAATATAGACATGATCATTATTTTTCTCGCAGGGATCCCCGCGGTTTCGCCGTCAAGTTCTACACAGAGGAAGGCAACTGGGACCTGGTGGGCAACAACACGCCCGTGTTCTTCATCCGGGACCCCATGCTCTTCCCTGTGTTCATCCACACCCAGAAGCGCAACCCTGTGACTCACCTGCGGGACTGGGACATGTTCTGGGACTTCATCTCGCTGAGGCCCGAGAGCACGCACCAGGTCAGTGACCTCTGATCGACCAATGCACGTGTTTGAAGCATTCGTTCTTTTTTTCTACTTGTATAGTTAACGTTTGCTAGATTACATCCGTTTTATGACATAATTTTGTTCTAGCAAGTATCAAGCGGTTTAGCAAATAATAAAAAGGAAAATCATGCTTGAATGCACTCGGCTAGTTCTGTTCATAAAGCACGGCGTGTAAGACTTTGATGTGTGACATTCAAATTCAAACCCTCGTGATGCAGACGTTATGACTGGAGGACGTTAAAGAGGAAAACCATTCAGTAGAGTACTACTAACAGAGAATAGACTGCCAACCCCAACAAGACAGGCTAGTTTGCAGTTTCCCAAGGGTTTAATGGCTTATTAAGAAATATCTCATGTTCTCACGATGGTGGATCGCAATGATCGCTCATAAAAATATGTTTGTATGTGGTTCAGGACGCCAATTTTTCAACTTAAGATAGCTGGAGATCATCACTCCCCTACCTGTAGCCAACTGGTACAAAAACAGACGGCAACTTTTTTGTTGTTGAAATAAACTGATTTCGAACTGACGTTTTTCGGCAGGTGATGATCTTATTCTCGGACCGCGGGATTCCGGATGGCTACCGTCACATGAACGGGTATGGGTCTCACACCTTTAAGCTGGTCAATGAGGAAGGTGTACCTGTCTACTGTAAATTCCACTACAAGGTAAGCTGTTTGCCGTAGCGGCCTGAGCTACACCCGAATTTTTCTGGGGGTTTCTAACTTCTAACTATTTGACTGGTAAATGCTAAACTGGCAATCCAAAGGTCGCGTGTTTGAAACTCCAGTCGGGATATCTGTTTAGTACTTAAAATTTTAAATTCGAAAAAAAGTTGTGTCAAATGTCCACAAGGAAATTCAGGAAATGCCGGTGAGTGTATTCTGAAATAATTCAGGCGAAATTCATAGATATTTTTGCTATACCTCTGTGAACTTAAGTCTATTTTTTGTGTAATGTTACAAATGGCTAAATATAAGTTCTGACTTCAACTTGTGATATTGATTTTGTCTACTTCTCTTCTCGCTTGACTTCAGTGACACTCCTGTACTTTCTTTCCCCAGACCAACCAGAAGATCCGAAACCTGCCGCCAAAAAAGCAGAAGACCTGGCGGGCTCGGACCCCGACTACTCTATCCGTGACCTATACAACAGCATCGCGGCGGGCAAGTACCCCTCCTACACGTTCTACATCCAGGTCATGACTACCAACAGGCCGGGCTCTGGCCTTCGACCCCTTCGATTTGACCAAGGTAAGAAAATCTGTTACTATAACAACGGGAGTAACAGCGTTTTGTCTTTTCGGGAACCATTATATTCTATTATCTCTTTAATAAACCCGTGGTAGATTTGCGAGTCTCTCCCGTGCTGCTACCATCGTCTCCTTACGTTTTTATTGATTAGAAAGTCGCTTTTATTCATATTCATAGTCTCTTTGGTGTATTGCTCATTCGTAAAATCTTTAATAAACTTTACCCATCTTACTCAGGCTTGATTTGGATTTAACTAGATGTCTTTGAATTTTACGTAATCTTCACTCGCTGACGTCTTTTGAAAATAAAAATTGTAATTATTATTTTTTCTGTGAAAGTTAATGCTCACTATTAATTAACGGTTTATTTATATTAAAGAAATTATAGCTAATGATCCTAACTAAAGGCGCATTTTGCTAACTCAAAGGCTAGTTATATAGCTTAAGGGTGATTTCTTGCACAACCTTAACCACTTTGATCCCCTAGTATTCGCAGGTCTTAACATCGGACTTCCCCTAAAGATTGATATAGCTGGTCTGGACAAGAACCAGAGAATTACTTGCCGGGTTAGAGATCGCCTTGCTCAAGCTCCCTCACTGGTCCGGGCATTCAAACCTACCGACAGAGCTGAGGTATACTCTTCCTCGACTAAAGTTGGATAGTTATCTTTTCAGGTAGTAGCCTGATGTCTTTCTGCCAGCAACTGAACACTCTCGCCCTGTTGGCGAGTCTTTTCGCAGCATCAAAATTATCCAGATGAAGACGTGCGGCTAATGTTTACACAGATAATAATACTTCGCGGTGGCAGTGTTCTACGCCTTACACTGTCACGGGCATCGAACCACGAATATGGACGCCGTGAGTAACATTTCTATGTCGTACAGGCCATTGATTATTATGTCGATTAAACATGCCGACAGTAGAAGACTGGGTTTTAACCCCCATTTTCATTTAACCACCCATGTAGGCCGGAATAATATAAATGAAGCAAGCTCACTTTATGTTTGAATAAGTCATATTTAAACCCTTTCCTTCTTATTTTTAACCTAACTATGATACTAAACATTTTGCTCATTTTTATATAGATTAATCTTCTATGTAATTTTAAAATAAAAATAGCATTTGTCATTCTTGCAGAGTGTAAAGATCTGGAAAAAATTGAATATTTGAAAAAAACCAGCTCAAAATAACATTCCAAGATGAAAAATATCACAATACACTGTACCATACTGCACAATTATCGTAAAATAGTTCTTAATAACCCTTGTTTGTATTCTATTATTTTAACTTTCCATTAACACCTACCTTTTGAACGTGCTTTGCAAGGATTAAATACTCTCAAACCCGCTTTTAAAATTTCGTATTGAAAATGACTTTTTTAAACTTTTGTATTTTTGGGAACACGATATTGGAGTTTGGCGGGTCAATTTGAGACCTTTTCTTATCGTCATTACAGGTTTTTTAAATCAAGTTAGAAATAACTCAGGTTCTGGAGTCTTTTTCTGATTTTTGATGTATTTTTATTAAACTATTGTAAAATGCTTGACATATTGGTGTGTGACGACGCTTTTAAATGAATTAATATAATATATATATGTATAAAAATAATAATAGGTGTATGCATGTATTGTAGAATTAGAAGAATAGGTGGGGAAGGAGGAGGGAATAATGATGGTATTGTTGGTGGTGGTGATGATGATTATGAGGGTGGTGGTAATGATGATGGTGTTGGGGGTGGTGGTGGTGATGGTGGTGGTGGTGATGGTGATGATTTTAATGAAAATTATGATGATGACAGTGAGGACAGAAGAAGGTGGGCTTACATCAAGTTATCCTGGAAACTCCTCAAATGAATAAGGGGCTAGCACAAGTAAATGTTCTTTGAGGGCATTTTTGAATAGGATGTTTTTATATATAGATATTTTAAGATCATATTTATGAATACTTATAATAATTATGTATTATGTAAATTATCAAAAAATGAATAATAGCATCTGTAATTTCTTGTCAGGCCTTAAAAAGCAGACAAGTGTTGATGTATTTAAAAAAAAAAAAACAACAGCTCAAATATCCGTATTCCTTAGATGAAACTTTTCACCAATCACACTGCACATATCTCGGATAGACAGCTTCTTAACTTACCCTCGTTGTATTCCTATTTTATAATCTGTCCCTAAAACATACTTTTTGAACTGGCCAATAGTATTCGGAAATACTGCTAAGCCCTGCTTTTTAAAATTTCGGTAATTTTAAAATATTTTTTAAACTTTTGGGTGATTTGGGTAACACCTGATCTTTGGCAGAGGTTTGCCTCAGGCAATAATCACGCCTTATCATTATCGTCAATAAAAGGTTATTATTATTTCAGTTATGTTTACTCAGGTTCTGCTGGAGGTTTCAATGAGGTGCGGGTAAAACCAAGCATAATGCTTGTGGACTATTCGGGTGGTGTTGAGAACGACAGCTTTTGAGAGGATATACAGAAGGAGAGGAATATACTTACTTATAAAACTTTGCCCTTATAAGATTTTCTATTATTATTATTATTTCCGAGGTAATACATTTTTGCTTCTAAGTTAATAGTGAGGAGACATTTCATCTATCTCCACTAAAATATTAGTGTAAAACTCAGTATTATATATCAAGATATTCACTTTGTTTAATTATAAAGGTAATACATACATGGGCTTCATAAAAGCAACACATAAGTTTTTTAACAATAAATTGACAACAAATTATCTTTCAATGTTGGAGGAGATGGTACGTTGTTCTCACTGTAGTGCTGGTGGTAGAGGTGAGGACTACTGAATATTGTAGGAAGGTACTCAATCCTTCGAGATAAACTTTTCTCAACATGCTGGTAGTGGACAATTAACAGATTTTGACACTTCTTAACTATCTATTCTCTTTCCCAGGGGCGTCTCTCTCGTACCCAGAAAACAATCGTCATCGCCTGGGTCCCAACTACCTGCACTCCCAGTCAACTGTCCCTTCGCCGCCAAGTATGTACGGGTCTCGTGTTCAGTCCTGGTAGCTCAGTGTTCAATAATCTCAGTCTAGAAATCCAGAGTTCGCGGGTTCGAAAACCAGCCGGACATGGCAATTTTCCTCCGATTTGGGATTTCGATTTCATCATTATACATATTGGTCTTACTGCTAATCAGGACTGATTAATCCTAGTTGACTGATTAATCCTAGCACTATAAATAAGTCGATATTATCATTCATTCGATCCCCATTGTATTTCAGTATAGAGGTTTGGATAAATAGTATAGTATAGTAGTGCTTTCATTTAGACTGTCGGCTCGAAACAGGGAGTCCCATTACGCTAATAGTTTATAATAGCACCTCTATATTTATTGAAATAGGATAAATTATTATGGATTATGCTGCAGGTGGCTTGATTGATAAGGCGCACAAACCTCAATAGCTTCATTGATAATACCACTGACTTGTGACCTGGGGGTTCAATGCCCAAGTTCAACAAAATTTTAGTAAAACTAGATTGAATAATGTGATTAACACAAATATGATAAATTTAACTAAAAATTTTATATCGACCTCAGTAGCTTGATCGATAGGCGGCGGACTTGTAACCTGGAGGTCGGTGGTTCAAGTCCCGGTTTCAGCGTTGATTTAGTAAAGCGAGTTTGATTAGTTGTGATATCACGAAAGTGATTAACACAAATATGATAACTTATATCCACAGGTGGCCAACTACCAGCGAGGACGGCCCTATGGCGTTCAACAACCAGGCCGGGGCCCCCAACTACTTCCCCAACAGCTTCTCCGGCCCCCAGGAGAGTGCCCGGGGCAAGCTCTCCCCCTTCCCTGTGACCGGGATGGGACAGTGAGTTCCTATGTCTCTCTTCTCTCCCCTTCCCTGTGACCGGGGATGTGGACAGGTGATTCCTATTGTTTTATTTACATTTAAATAAATATACCATTATATTTGAAATTAGAAAAATACTGTAAAATGAACTTAAGTAAATTCCTTCCTACTAACTTTGGTTCCAGGTACGACCAAGCAAGGAGGATAACTTCAGCCAGTGCACTCTCTTCTGAACAACGTGCTGTCTCAGGATGAGGGACCGTCTGGTGGACAACATTGTGGGGGCTCTCAGAACGCAGCCGACTTCATTCAGGTGAGAGAGTGGCCAAGTTACTTCCGGGACATTTCTAGTATTAGAAATCGGAAGAATTGTGTTCGTTTTTGTAAAAAAAAATATATTTTTTTGCTCCGATTTCATTTTTTTTTTTTTTTTTTTCATATTTCTGGACGTTCCACACCTCCTAAGCAACTTGGTTTGTGTCTATCTGTCTGTCGGTCTGTTAAAAATATTCCTTGTAACACGCAAATCTCGGAAACTACTGAACGGATATCTATGAATTTTTTACACTTATAGGAGACGTTTTTGAGATGGTCCATTATAAATTCATAACTTCGCATTGGTGGTTCTGGTGATAAAGACCATGCGCCTGACACTAACTTTTTACTTATACGCTAATTTGTGAACCGAACGGATTTTGATGAAATTTTGCAAGTATATGCGTATTAGTTTTTACATAGTGCATTTATATTTTTTTTTAAATAATTGATTGATCTCTAAAACTTTAAGAAATTCAAATTTTTGACAAAAAAGATAAAAAAATAAGGTTTACGAAATTAACAATTATTGACCCTTTACTGACGCTTGTCCGTTTGGTTCACAGGAAGAGCGGTCAACAATTTCTCGCAGGTCCACGCAGAGTTTGGTCAGAAGTTGCGTGCTGGACTCAGGTAGCCAAGAGCAAGGCTATACTCTAAGCTATGCCTTACTATGAACTTGAGACAAAGCTCTAAGCTATGCCTTACTATGAATTGAGGCAAACTCTAACTATGCCCTTACTATGAATCGAGGCAAAGCTCTAAGCTATGTCTTACTTTGAATTGAGACAAAGCTCTAAGCTATGCCTACTATGAATTGAGGCAAACTTCTAAGCTATGCCTTACTATGAACTGAGGCAAAGCTCTAAGCTATGCTTTATATGAATTGAGGCAAAGCTCTGAGGTCTCGCTTTACTATGAGGCCAAGCTCTGAGCTATGCCTTACTATGAGGCAAAGCTCTAAGCTATGCCTTATATGAATTGAGCCAAAGCTCTAAGCTATGTCTTACTATGAGTCAAAGCTCTGAGCCTTGCCTTAGTGTCAGGCAAATCTCTGAGCTATAGCTTGCTATCTCTCAGCTATCGCTTACTGTGAAGCAAACCTCTAAGCCATGTTACTACGAGGCAAATCTCTGAGCTATACCTTACTGTGAGGCAAAGCTCTAAGCCATGCCTTACGATGAGGTAATCCTCTGAGCTATGCCTTAGTGTGAGGCAAATCTCTAAGCTATGCCTTACTATGATCTGAGCTACCTATGCCTAATGTAGTTAAACCTCTGAGTTATGCCTTGTTATAAGGCAATCCTCTGAGCTATGGCAAAAGTATCGAATTTTAAATTTATTTGTTTTTTATGTATATTCCTTCAATTTCTATCATTCTTTTTATTTATTAAATTTTATATATTAGGTTTCTTGAACTATGTAATGAAGTTCTAATATTTATTCACTTAATTCATAATTTTTTCCGAGCCTTGGTTTGAACAACTTTTTCATTTCAATTTCTTTACCGGAACCAGAAGTCACCGTGGTCGAGTGGTGTAGCACAGGAGGCTTGCATGCACGGTGCCCTGAGTTCAATTCCCAGCTGGGCAGAAAAATACTCTATTCTTTAGATGTATGGAGTGCACTCATGCCTCGTGAGGAAAAATGAGTGGTTACTTGTATGAAATCAGGCGATATTACCAGAATAAATAGAAAATAATGGAAAGGACTTAGAAATGTAAAAGAGGTTCTTGGTGATGTTGTGCTACTCACACAAAATTTTGAAGAAACTTTTTCACCATAAAGAAATCGTACAAACTGAAAGTGTGCCCAGCAAACTATCCGCAATCTCACGCTGTATTGCATGGGACAGTCTCTGCACTAAGATAGTTACAGAATAGTTGTCATATTATTTGTGTTGATCAATATCGTGATTTCACAACTTCTTAAACTAGCTTTCTTAAATTTATGCTTGACTGGAACCGCCGACCTCCAGATTACAAGTCCGCCGCCTTATCGATCGAGCTACTGAGGTTGGTAACACACTATAATAATAAATACTAAAATAATGTTGGTCAAGCCTGGGCGAAGTATCTGGGCACAAAATCGAACGAATTTTACGTAGTATTTTAATTAGAAAGTAGTGTATACGTGTCTTATCGCAATACAATGTTTTTTATATACCATAGATATCGTATATTTATTTTAAAAAAGAAAATTTTCACGAAAATATAATGTTATTTTTTGTACTCATACCATTTTAACCTATTGTATACTATGTTTATTTTAATGTTATGAATAAAGTTATTTTATTTTTCATCAGTGTACGCTTCTAAACCAATGTTTTTTGTTTGTTAAAATTTATGTCCTTTCCTTTTTACTTTGTTTATTTGGGTTAAACCTAGCTTTCAACTGCATGGTCTTATCACGACAGGTTTAGCCCACCATTTGCTGAGCAGGCAACCCAGCTACTCGGTTTAACCTCACCCAGTTGTTAAACGTAATTTTTTATATTTGTTACTTGTATGAAATTGAGTAGCAAGCAGAACATGGATTGACATGATGGCTATGGATGGATTCGAAACCAAAACAGTCGCCAATCCATGTTCTCACCACGTTGGACGTTGCTTAACTACACGATCTGATGAGAGCTAGTGTTAAGTCAAAGGCAGAAAAAGTAACTGACCAATGAAATTTAAAAGGGGCAATAGCATTTGAGTGGTAATTGAAATTCAAATTGTGTATTTTTTATCAGTTCGTGTAACCGGGAACACTTTCAAATAAATTTGGATACAGATAAATAACCCGAAACACTTTTTTCTGATGGAAGAAATACACCAAACACTAATTTTCTATTTAAGTGTTTTCAAATATTCTTATTTCTTTGAGTTGTTTTACTCGAACGAGATTTGTTAATAATAATACTTGACACTAATAAAATCTTCAAGACACTTTGTTGAGTAGTGTTGGACTAATAACTCCCATTACTCCAGCAAGACTTTACCTGAAGTAATATTCACCAAACGGTTCCCGGTAAGTTTCCTCTAAAACGGGGAGATGGGTTTTTTAGGGGGTGGAAATTCTCCACTACTTAACACATAATTATTGTCTTTTCAACATAAACCCTATTTCCCCTTAAATATAAAATAAAATGAAAGCCGTATGATTATGTGGTCAAAATCCTAAATGGGAGAATAACCTGTCATGTCTCAGCTGGGTTTCGATCCCGCTACCTCAGGATTACTTGACCAACGCCTTGACCACTCAGTACCCGGGATTCTTTATGTTGGGACCCACACCTCAGCCTCGCTACCTCGGCCTCGTTCCAGGCAAGTTTTCTCACTCTCATAATAGCCAAATCTCGCTTTCCACTGCACTATGATTGGGTTATTTAGGTGAACAACACTTCTGATTGGGTTATTATTTGAACGAAATTTCACGGTTGAAAGGGATTTTGAGAGTGAGAGTGCTTTCTAGAATGAGGTCCTGGCTCCTGGATGCCCAGACAAGCACACTAAACCAGTGCCACCACCAATAACTAAAGCCTGGAGAAGAGAAAAGATAAAAACGCCCGTTGGTTCATAACTATGGCAAAATTTAACCGTAGAGGAAATAGTTATATTTAGTTTGTTAAGAATTAAATATAGAAACTACAAAGAGTGAGAAAACCAATTAAATATTAAATTAAATAAATTATATTGAGATGAGATTTTTAAATATGAATAAAATATTCGTGAAAAGGAAGAAAAAAAGGAGAGATATGTAATTCTGAGGGTCCATTTATCAATTGCCACACTAATGCTTAATTTTGGTCAGTTGTTAACTTCCAATAGTATTCAATATTCATCAAATTTGGTTGATTAAAATGCCATTGATAAACACACCAACAGCTCTGAGTAGCGCCAGTCATAGATTTCGGCTGATTATAATAATAATATTGCCTTATTTATACTGCCCGACTGGGACTAATAAGTGCCATTATTCCAGCAGTAACCCCAAGTAATCAAGCAGTAATCCGGTCAAATTCTCGACGGGAGAATAACTTGTCATGTCCCGGCTGGGTTTCGAACCCATGACCACGACGGACGCCTTGACCACTGAGCTAACGGGACGAGGCAGACAGAATTCAATTGATTAGCGCTAGTCATATATTTATCACTCTGTTTAATGTTAGTAATTGATGAACGAATCCTTCATTCTATAAGTTTTACAAAAACTGTGCACGAGGCAGGATAATAAGTGAGATATACTCGCATTTGCACCTGTTACCAACTCTGGAAAACAACTTCCGTAGCCAAATGTTGTTAGGACAGTGGTCTACAATTCAGTAGGTTGTGTTTAATAAGTCAAACCTGAATATAAGAGAAACCTGAATATACGAGATCTGAATATACATAAGACAAAGATTTCAGGGTCAAATTTAACTCCGTTTCAGAGAAATTGACCTTTTAATAAGAGCAACCTTGATATAAGAGAGATAAAAATCGGTTCCTGGAGTTCTCTTATATCCAGGTTCCACTGTATCAAACACCTCATCCCAACCCTACCCGATGTTTGTTAACCCTACTATACACCCAAGGCATGGCCATTTATGCATTTTTCCTCATACACAGGGGGTGAGTAAAAGTTAACAGATCAAATCGGTGGAGTTTTTATTAGAACCTTTATTTCAAATCGGTGAAGTATCAACGAAAATGGTTCTTTTCGATGGAGTTTGAGGATACAAAAGTCAATAAGATGGAGAACGTATTCCATCAGCTTCGATAACCGCATAAACAAACCCGTTTCTAATTATGACCACATAGCAATGGAGCTGAATCAAACTACTTAATATTGGTGAAGACCCAGGTACTGTTGTTGTGTCAAATTGCAAACGAAAAACACGAATTTTACATATGGAATTCTTGACCAATGTGTCGGTAAAATTTACATTTTAGACATGGTTGGTTAATTTATCATGTAACATATCAATCTAGAAAATAACTTAGTATTCTAAGTCACAAGGGTATCATCTCAAGCTGCAAATCTAAAGTTAATGAATAATGGACTTTTTACTTTCCAATAAGATATAAATATAGACGGTAAAGGAAAATGGTCTCTTTCAATTTCTTTATTTGAATTCTAAAACACCCATGATACTTTTCATTACAGGCAAAGTTCCTCTGGAGGACACTGTTTTTATTGTAAAAAAATTAAAGACTGTTGATTGTGTTTTGAAACTTTTTAGAAAAATTCAATATCAATAACTTTTCTTCATCAATTTTTTAATTAGAATTCTGAAATTATACCAATGACCTCATTCATTTTTTAAGATTTCCAAGATCAAGTTAACACCCTGACGTGACATATAATAAAAATAAGTAGCTATTATAATATATATTATATCTTAAAATCTAGACACGTTTACATGATAGAAACAAATAAAATATAGTAAAACTATTGTAAGACCCCACTCAGGCTGAAACATTTTACCGTATCTAAAAAAAATCCCAAATGATCAACATTTTCTTCTACGTTAGAAAGTTCAATTCGTCCTAAATACTATTTAAGATTTAAAAGGTTATTTTTCTTCTCTAAACATTTTAAAACCACAACATCTCACACCTATTGGAGTAATTTTAAAAATATTTTGTAAATATTTATTAACAGCATCATTATTATACAATAAGCTTTAAAATATTAAAATTATCTGGAGGAAAATACCTAATTGTGTAGGAAAAAAAAACGAATTGTCATCACAAAACATGTCGAAAAAATTCGAGGTTACTGTACTTTTTCTACCACAAAATAAATAGTTTCAGCATTTTCAAATTTCTAGATCGAACTTGTATCTCGTTATTTTCTGTTTAACTTAAAATTTGAACACTTTTGTTATAAATTATAGTTTAAAATGTAACTCTATGGTTCCTAGGTTCTAAATTGTTCGGCTTTGGAATACATCATCGCTCCCATCATAGTATCTTGGATCCTTGCTCCCATTATTGTCGGCCTCGTCTCTGACCTATGATCAAATAGAAAAGTGAAGGACATTTAATTAGTGGTTAAAATAGCAATTAAAATAATAAACATACACAGTATAAATAGTAATTAAAATGAAAGATAGCCAGCGTGTGATGTGTAACAGTCCCAAACTTTAAATTTTACATTTTTGCGTTAACAATAATGTCTTATTTTTAATACTTGATATACATTTTTGTGTTCCTGACGTACTAGTGTACTTTCCCGCAACAGCTGTGATCATGTATACAGGGTGTTTCTAGAAAAGGTGCATTAATTAACCACCGTATTTATGTACCATTGTAGTGAGCGGTTCAAACCATCTATAACAAAAATGCGAAAAGTGTCATAAGGAGATACACATCCTAAAGGTTCTTTAAAAAAATCTTAGTTTTGAATTACGCTTACCTGTTAGTTATTGCAACCGGAAAAAAAGTGACTCCCAATACAAATGACGCCATATTTTGATTGGAATTGAGAGGTCATGCCTTTCAGACGGCCACGGGGTAATGAAAGAAAAATCCCCTTATGAGCACTTTGCCATTTTGTTATAAGTTGACCCCTAAATGGACTAAATACTGGTTAAAATTAATGCACACTTTTCTGAACACCCTGTATAAATGTAGAAGCGTTAGATATGGAGTTTGCTTATAAATAATTTTTGCTTATTTTACCTCGAAGATTTTTTCGTGAAAACGTATAATTTTATGAGAACTTGTGTTTTATGCCTCAAATAATGAAGTGTAAATATCATAAATTGGTGGGATTCGAACCCACGGATCTTCAGAAAAACAGATATTTAAAATAATAACCGAACTCAGGGTCGGAGAAATAGCAAGAATTCCTGCAATTAGGAAAATGGTACTAATAGCATAATGGTGTCCGCAAAGTTCTATTGAGGCAGTGCTCCACAAATTTTTAGAAACTCCCTTAGTCACCATTTCAACCGTCCAGGGTGTCTAAACTTGCGACGAGGGGTTTATGTTATTTGTGCGTTAAGTTATATGGTACAATAAGTATAAACATATTGAAGAAAAATAATGCCAGGAGATTTGGATGTCTCTTTCTCTCTATTATTTTTATTTTAATTCCATGGATAATAGTATGTAGCCAGATGAAAAACAGACTTTCTATTGAAAGCGGAGACCACAGATAAGACGACCACCCCAAGTTGACTAAGGCGCTGTGTTGTAAAACTCAGGCTTGACGGACGGCCATATCTTTGTTGTAATATTATTTTTAATTCATTGGCTAATAATTGTATAATTCGTTTTATTTGTTGTTGGGAGATTGACTCATGCAAACATGAATATCTTTCGACTCAATCAAGGAGAAGAATGGCAGGCAGTGTATAACAGGACCCAGAAGAAACATCACCTGTAGATTGTAGTGATTTCTATGACTGAATATCTCGCCAATTCGCCACATGCTAACGAAACTCTTGTTCTGTGTCTGTGATTGCCATCGGTCTAGATAAGCATTTGCAAAGGACTGCACCTCTGATGCTATGATAGCTCCCTCTGATGATTAAACTTACAGAAATTCATATTACTTTCCTTATCTTAAGAACGAAAGTGAGGAATCACCCAAAAAAATTAAATTCATAGTAATGACAATCTATACTTAACCAAAAATCCAATTTTTTGGTCGATTACATGTTTATACCGCGATGGTCTCATCAGGACTCGGTTTTATCACACCAATTTGCTCGGCACAACACTGCTATTGACAATTATATACCAATTCATAAGTTTCATATATTTAAAACCTAACTATTCAAATTTAACTCATCCAGCCGAATTAGCATCGGGAATATCCGCAGAACGTGATTGTTTCCTGTTAGCGCTAATAAAAATAGGTACATCATATCCTCACTGACTTGCTTATCTATCCTTCAGACGGATCAGTTCCATCACTCACATTGTTGAGCCTTTGTTTTTTACCGGTTCTATGAACTTGCACTTTTCGTCATGGTTTCGGTCTTTCTCGCTTCGGATCGCTGTGCTTCTTGATTTCGGGTGCTACGCTCATATCGCCCGCGGCCACTGCAACTGTCCAGGCACCCTTCGTCGTAGCGAAAGGCTGCAAGGAATCGAAACTCGTTCATAATACTTAACACTGATAACGTATCGCTTTTTTTACTTTTGGTTTAATTTTCCTCAAACAAACCTTGTCGAGGTGTGAAGAATCCTATAAAATGAAAGAGACACGCGTGCAGTATTTATCTTGTTTACGTTTGGGCTAGTGGTACCGTATCAATACGTGCCTTACAAAATAAAATTGTAACCAATTGAGAAAAAAATTTTGATTGGCACCTGGATCGACAAAACCTTCCGCATGGCAAGCGAGTACTTAAACCACATAATCGCGCTAAATCACAGTGGAAGATTATGGTACGCCAGATCAATGTCTCCTTTCCCATGTCCATGGATTTCTATTTGGTTTTAAGTCGTGATTGAGTAGTGTCAAGACGTTTTACCTCATTTTGCTGAAAATCGACAGTACCCCACATTAACCTAACCCACTCTGGGTAAGAGCGGAACGGTCAGCCTGAGACTTTTCACTCCAACCGGGAATCGAAGTCAGGATCTCTGGAATTCTGGCAGTAGTCACAGCCTTATACATACAGATAGAGATATGGGCCCTTATACATACAGATAGAGATATGGGCCCTTATACATACAGATATAGATATCGTTCATTAAGACTTCACTCTATGATGATAAGGGCGCGGTGGTGTACTGTTCTGTATTGCATTCCTTAAAATAGAATATTGTTTATTTTTTGAATCTCATGTGCACTTGATCATCTCAACACTGTTTCTTCTCTACACGTCTCTCATCTCAAAGATATTTTTTAATCAATAAACATATTTTTCTATTGGTTGATCGATCAATATCTTTTTTTTTTTTAAATTATGATCTTTTTTAATTTCTATTGGTTGATCGATCAATATCTTTTTTTTTTTTTTTTTTTTTTTTTAAAATTATGATCTATCTTGATCTTAATATCGATCAACACACACTCAAAATGTTTTTCTGAATGTGTGCTTGAGTTTATTTTACTGCTGTCACTTTTGTTTACTTCTTGAAATATCTTGTCGATAAAAATATTCAATGAATAAATAATTATCTCATATTTATTAATAAATAATTATCTCATACTCAGCCTGGGATCCTCCTGGAATTTGAATTGGAATTTTTGAAAATGGACTATCAGCGACGCACATGAACCTATGTCAGCCTGGTTTTAGCCGGAACTAATTTTGTATTTATTGTATTACCAACATATATTATGTATTCCATGATATTCTTGTTTCTATTATGACCAGTGCCGGATTAAGGCTGCGCGGGGCCCTTGGCATTTTCAAGGCGCGGGGCCCCAAAATTGAACTAATTTTTTCTAAAATACTATTTTTAGAACCATGAAACCGAAGCCAAATGTCCTGGGCACTAATCCATAATAGTATCCAAAACGACGTTTATAACACCGAAGGCAACATTTTTTCCGAGTAATAGTAGAAATATCTAAATATACATTATAAAAACAATATAAGTAGAAAGATGTCATTGGGTAAGATGTGTAGAAAGTAGATCATCGATTACTGTGGAGATTTTATTGCTAGTATTGAATGCTACTTTTTTTAAGAGGTCACTGCCCAAAATAATTCGAAACTATCAAAAGGCATTTCGAAAATGCCCAAAGACTTTTTTTCTTTTATTGGTACATATACACATACTAGAATTGCACGTCTTGAAAAACAATCCAAAACATCATGATAAGTAAATTTGACGGCGGGCGCTGCAGACGAAATTTTTGCAAAGTTATGGGGTAAAGTACTCGGAAAATAGATACAAAAAAATATCTTGCAAAAAACATTAAAACGGTGGCAGGCGACTATAATGAAGATCATTGGTTAAGATGTCGATAAAGCCGATCACTGAGCGCTGAGAAGACACTTTATGGGTTTGATGGCAGAGATTACCGAAGGTGATAATCACGTCTGTCAATAATATTCTTTTCAAATACGAGTAATTATATAACATTTATATATTATATAAAGAGCCGAAGAGTTATAAAGATTTACCTATTTTCATATACGTGGTCTATTTTAAGGGGGGCCCCGTGGTTTTTCTTTTAATATTTTGCTCAACTGGCTATGCTTTTATTTAATATTAAAATCAAGAAAAACCGACTTGAAGGCCATTCAAAAAAACTTATAATTTGTGTAAGCTGCCCGAAACGCGGGGTCCCCAAAACTGCGGGGACTTGGCATCTACCAAATCCACAATTGGAGTAGGTAATCCGCTAGTGTCCATGTGATTGATTCGAGGAGTAGATAGTAATAGGGGGCCCCGCGCTTTTCTTTCAATTATGTACATTGCTGTGAGTGTGTGTGTTTTTTCCCCTTTTATTTCTTCTTCTTCTTACTCACTATTCGCAAATACCTAGTGTAAGCTTTTAAAAAACTCATAATACCTAGTGCAAGCTTTTTAAAAATCTCATAATATCTAGTGTAAGCTGCTCAAGCGCGGGGCCCCCTAAAGCGCGGGGCCCTTGGCATCTGCCAAATCCGCCATATGGGTAATCCGGCACTGATTATGACTTGGGTTCACAACCTTTGTGTTAAATAAACATCAATAAATTTCAAAACTTTGAAACGCTATCAATGGCATTAACAAATTCCAGACCACCAGCTAATCCCATCAACCTCCAGCTAACCTAACCTCACCCAGCCTAGATTGGGCCAGACTTGTTTTTACCTTTCTTGCACTTCCTGGAGATGGACTTGGTGGCCTCGCAAGTGGCCGGGTTGCCCTTCTTGAGGGTCAGGGTTCGATTCTTCATGTGGGAGGCGGGGTCACACTCGGACCAGGGCGACTTGTCGTACTTGCACGTGTCTGCCGAGCACAGAAAGAAATGAGCGAGGATTTAAAAACCTCCCTTGAACAATTCGATTTTCGAGACTGCTCTTTTTTATTTTATTAATCAAAAAAAAAAAAAAACACTGCCAATTATGGACACAATACTTCCTCGTGATTGCTTCACATTGTAAACACGTGCCAAATTTGAGATTTTTTTAGAAAATTACTTGTATCTCTAAAACGGCTCAACCGATTTTCTTCAAATTTGTTTTATATGGTAGAATATTGTTTTTTATACATTCTAGATTCTACAAAAAATTCTGTATCGGCAAGTCGTGATCCTTATTTTTTGACTTCTTTGTCCAAAATTTCGGATTTTCTTAAATATCAGAGTCAAATCATTATTAATTTAAAAATAAATATAAAAAGCCTATGTAAAATGATAATATGCATAACCATACAAAATTTCATCAAAATCGAGTGTACCGTTCACGAGATATCAGCGTTTAAGTAAAAAGTTAGTGGTCAGGCGCATGGTCTCTTTCACCAAGAACCGCTAGTACGAATTCGATGAATTTAAAATGGGACCATCTGCAGAATGTCTCCTAGATGTGTGCAAAATTTCATCAAAATCGGTAGAGTAGTTTCCGAGATTTGCGCGTTACAAGGAATCGTTTTAACAGACCGACAGACAGACCGACAGACCGACGGACCGACAGACAGACACAAAACCAAATTTGCTCAGGAGGTTATGAAACGTCCAGAAATATGAAAAAAATTGAAATCGGAGCAAAAAAATATTTTTTTTTACAAAAACGAACACAATACTTCCGATTTCTAATATTAGAAATTTCTCGGAAGTAATAGCATAAAATTCGAGCGTGCTATATTTGTGTTAATTACGATGTGATAACTTAAACTCGCTTTAATAAAGATTTGCTGAACTTGGGACTTGAACCACCGACCTATAAGTTACGAGTCCGCCGCCGTATTGATCAAGCTACTGAGGTCGGTGAAGGTAAATTAACTTTCAATTCTGACCTTTGTGGGTCATTATTTTTCTTAGTAATCTATTCTAAAGGTGCTAAGTCCCCGTGCTAAAGGTGCAAAGTCCCCGTGCTAAAGGTGCTAAGTCCCCGTGCTAAAGATTCTAAGTCCCCGTCTTACAGCTGCGTCGGAGTCGTAAATGACAACACTAATGTAATGCAGCTATGAGTAGCTATCCATACAAATAGCTACTCAATTTTCCTCACGAGGTGAGAGTGGACTCCGGACATCAAAGTACAGAGCATAAAAATGCTACCATGCCGAGGATCGAAGCCGCACGTGCAAATCTACTGTGTAACTGCGCTACTCCACTTGACCACAGCGATTTCTAGGTCGGGTTCTACGAAAAACACCTAACCTAAAAAACACCTGAAAAACACGAAAAACGTTAGTTCCAAAGGATTCGTCAAGATAGCGCCAGTAGAGTTTAGAGCAAAACTCTACTGGCGCTATCTTGACGAATCCTTTGGAACTAACGTTTTTCGTGTTTTTCAGGTGTTTTTTAGGTTAGGTGTTTTTCGTAGAACCCGACCCTAGTCTACAACGAGTGGAAGCCTTATGACTCACCTTTGTCAGCGCCCCTGGTGTTCCGAATGAGAACCTCATGAGCGTTTTCCTCCCACTTCTCGACAGGGGCGACACTAGCGTGGATGAGAGAGACCAGGGCCAGTGCTAGGAGGGTGCTGAATATTCCCCACATGATCTGGCAACAGAGGAACATAAATATTGTTGTTTAGGGAACAAAAAAGCATTTTTTTGAGTGCTTTAGGAACAGAGAAACATAGAAACTGGCTGCTAATATAAATAAAAAATCACTATGAGTCAGAACTTCGTATCACTCAGAATAATAATTAAGACCATCAACAGCAAATCATCACAAGACGGCTTTACCATTTTCCCATGGCTTCCAAAGTACGTCCTCATCTTGACGCTTCACTCAAATTAGAAGTTCGAGAGTCCTCATGAGGTTTGAGTATTTGAGTACACTCAGAAGAGAGAGAGAGAGAGAGAGAGAGAGAGAGAGAGATAGAGAGAGATAGAGAGAGATAGAGAGATAGAGAGAGAGAGAGAGAAAGAGAGAGAGTGAGTGAGTGAGAGTGAGAGATTTAGAGAGGGAGAGAGATAAAAAAAACTGTAGTAGATTTAAATTCTCTGTTATCGATAGAAAAAAATCCTTTTTTTTATCAACGTACGTATGTTCAGATAAAAAGTTTAAAATCCTCATTGAAATTTAAATATTAATCTCAAAACGTCCATAGAAATGACAAGTGACAGAGGATAAGGTAGAGTGGGGTGAAACTGGTAAAAGTTAGAGTAGGGTTGGGTAAAAAGGAAAGTGACCATAGAGAACACGGACAGCAATATTTTATCTCCTTCTTGTCCAATATACCCCAGTAATCCCGTACATATTATACGTGACCATCCCTTTCTTTATTACATTTTCTCAACCATTTCCTTCTCTTCTGCAATTGATTTCCATCTATCATATCCACAAAACCATTCTACTATACAGTATCCACACACACGGTAGGGCGTCCTGCCAAGTTGAGGCCAAATAGAGTTTGTCTCCTGTAAAAGCCAAACTTTAAAAAATGGGCCAGGTTCAAATCCAAAAAAGATCAGACTGTAAAAAGTATTTACATCCAATGTACACGTCAAATTAATCCAAAACTGCTTTCTTTTGAGAATAGTCTCTCATTTTCAGTAGTCAGGTTAGAATTTAGTGTAATTTCAAACCATTTTACAAGCGTAGTAGATGATGCATCACTTGCACTTATTTTTTTTAGCTCCATCGGATTTCCATGATATTGTATTTCCGAGCCCGGGAACTTTGTTAAATTTTACGTCATACAATTTAAAATTTGAAAATCTTTTTTTGTAAGTTCTGAATACACAAAACGATTCTTGACAAAAAAATTATAGGGACTTCATTATAAGCGGTATCAGCTGTCTGAATCCCAGAAAACGATGAAATCCTTCGTGTTCCGATAAGAACGTGTAGACTGAAAAATCCAACTCAATATATATGACGTCACAAATACGTATTTACTTTTTACTGATCCGCTAAGGTCTTTCGCGTTCGTTTTTCGTGGTTTTGATGGTGGAAGTGGCTTTTTAGGTATATCTCCTGTAGAATCAGTCATTCACTAAAAAAAATCCATTTCCAAGTGACTCATTGTGTTTTGAAGCGTTACTATACGCTTGTAAAACGGACTCAATTTACTACGTTTGTAACCTTACGACTGATATCTCTTTTACCGACCTCAGTAGCTTGATTGATAAGGCGGCGGACTTGACGCCTGGAGGTCGATGGTTCAAGGCCCGGTTTCAGCGTAGAAATGTAGAAATAATAGAGCGAGTTCGAGTAGATGTGATATCACGTAGGTGATTGACACAAATAAGATAACATAAAAACTGATATCTCTTTCGTATAGGAGGTACTTGCCCTTTTTATTACATTTGTGTGTCTAGCGGGATATCTATTGCTTTATTACATTTCCCTTTTCAATCGATTTTCAACTAAACCGATTAGATTTTCCAGTCTCGAATTTCCTGCGGCTTCCCAGACGACGGAAAATTGAGTTTCCTCTCAACATGATGCTTTCGCCTCCCTCTCATCTAATTACTCCCCCCCCCCCCCCCTCCCTTTTTTAAAAAATGAAGTACACTTTTTCTTTATTTTGAAGACACGGAAAAAAAACAACTAGTAGACGCTTGTGGTCTATGTTGTAAGTAGCCCGTCCCGTAGTGTGACTCTCCTCTGATGGGCGAGAAGTGACACAATTATGCCCATTTAAGTGCTGAGTCAACACGAGCACACTGGAAGTTATCCCTTACAAACAACGGGAACCAAATTTTCAACACAATTTTTTGTCGGCTCGGGGATCGAACCCGGGACCTTTCACATGACAGGCGAGTATTTTCAGCCTGAGCTAATCGAGCGCCTATTCTTAACTCATTTTCAAGCATTTCTTATAAAGGTGAAATGTTGGGTTGCGCCATATTGACCCCGTTGACCTTTTTAAACCCAAATTGAGACCCAAGGTAATTAATGTTATGTGTCCGGTGTAATATAGGTAGTAGGGTTAGGAAAAATACAAAAGACCATCATGCCTCGGGTGTATAATAGGGTTAGGAAAAAACTACCTCGAGTTTATATACATTAGGGTTAGGAAAAATACATAATATAGAGCCATGCCTCGGGTTATCCATCATTACGGGCCCTCTCTTGTTGATTTCAAGTATACCCCTGCGATGTGCGGGGGAGCGACTAGTAGTACCCAAACGTCATCTTGACCTGTTTTGAGAGATGAAAGGGATATGAGACATGTTATATGAAAATATCATGTGTCATGCGAGAAATTAATATAATCCTTCTTCTCTCTTTCCTTTTCTACTCTCTCTCTCTCTCTCTCTCTCTCTCTCTCTCTCCTCTCTCCTCTCTCTCTCTCTTTGTCCTACATCTCCATACCCTATTTCTCTTTACCTTCTTTCTCTCTCTCTATTTTTTCTCCTCCATAATTTCCTTCCTCTCCTCCTCCTTCAATTGTTTTCTCTCTCTCTCTCTCTCTCTCTCTCTCCTACATCTTCATACCCTATTTCTCCTTTTCTCTTACTCTTCCCTTTTCTAACTCACTCTTTCCCTCTCTATCTTTGTCCTACATCTTCATACCCTATTTCTCTTTCCCTTATTACTCTCTCTATTTTTTTCATCTATGATTTCCACTATCTCCTTCTTCAATTGTTCTTTTTTTTCTCTCTCTCCTACATCTTCAAACCCTATTTCCCTTTCTCTTCTCTATTTCTTTCTACTGTCCCTCTTCCATCATCTCCTCTCTCTCTCCCGTCCTTATTTTATTCTCTTTCTCCCTTCCCCCATAGCTCCCATAAAAAGCCTCTCAGTAGGCTTGCACTCACGGTTCGATCCACAACACGGTAGAAATTTTTCTGCTCTGTAGGTACTTTCGGTGGTGCTAAGACTTGAATATTTGCTTTTCGATGGATAAGCCGGATAAGAAAAGTTGTGTGATGTTCACACAAATTTATTTTCTTAATCTGGAAAGTTTTCATATCCGATTGCTATGAAAAATTTCCGAGGAAAGGGAAAGAAAGAGGAGGAAGGGAAGGAAGCTAGGTTTCAGATTCCTTTGACGTTCTTTCCCTCAAGGACATGTAATATCTCACGAGAACATAATCTCATATGTCACCTAACTTGCCATGTCAAACTGCCGTTGTCACACATATCCTGTGCTACTTACCCAATGAAAATGGATTTCTAGTACGTTGAGAAACTGCAAAAATGTGGATAACTTTTTGGAAACTAGAAAATTTAATAACAATGGTACCGTCTCGAATGAACTAGATGTTAAAGAATCATAAAAAAAAAATTTACTAAATAATTAATATAAAAAAGGGAGAATTTCTTTCCTTCTACAAAATCGAACACAATATTTCCGATATCTTATGAATATACTCAGAAGTTTAATAATAGACAAAATTATTTTTCTTTTAATTAAAACTTGGACGAAAAAAAAATCACTTTGGTGAAAATTTTCACAAAAAATCACAAATTTTGCAACAAAATTTGAAAATTAACAAACCAAAAATCAACAACACAAAGTTACATCACGCTCCACCATGACCAAAGTTACTAATAAATTCACGCTGCTCAAGAACTCGTAAAACGAGCTACAAAACCTTGCAAGGAAAAAAAGTAAACAAAAGAAAAAAGAACAAGAAAAGGTAGAAAAAGATGAAGAATAAGAAAAATAAAAAGAAGAAGAAGAAATGGCAAGAAGGTTGACGAAAACAATATCAACAATACACAAAAGAGGAAGATGACCAAATGAAAACAAAAAGGAGAAGAAGAAAAGGAGAAAATGAGGAATAATAATGATAATAACATGTAATACTAGTTGAGAAGATCAAACATATAAAATTATATCCCGAGGGATAATAATTATATCTTTGGGTATATGATATATTATAATATTATCTCCCAACCTGTGAAGTACATGAATAATAATAGCAATAATAGCAACCAGTAAATAAGGTATTGTATGATAAGACTCAGTTGATTTATGATACAGATAGACTTCAGTTATTTATAAATGCCAATAAAGAGATATGTGGTTAAATAAAAGCAATGCTTGTAAGAATAATAATATCAATATAAAAAATTATACTGCCCTGTAAGGACAAAAGAGTCCCAATGTTCCAGCAGTTGTTTTGGTGCCATAAATTATAATAATACTACTACTAGCTACTTATAAAAAAGGATCAGAATCAGATGAGAAAGACAAATATAAAACAAGTCAAAAACAAAGAGTCTCAAGAAGGATGGCGAGTTGGCGAAGACAAGGTTGATAGGGTTTACGAATTTGGGCATAAGGACACGATAACGTAACCGGACCGTCTGGATCCTAAGCTGATACCGGAGACGGTTGTTTGTTTTATTCGCCATCGGTAAAATCGAGTCACGATTTTCGAGTTCGGTTCACACGTTTCCAAGAAATCAGAGGATTGGGCTCGGGTCAGAGCGATGTGTTTTGGTTTGGTACGAAATAAATACACAAACCAGATATTTTACAGAGCCTATTCTTTATTATTAGTAGGATTTAACGTTATTCTTCAATTGTATGGTCATATATGACAAAAGGGTTTTTACAAATTTACACTCCATTTGCAGAATACTCACAAACCTGCTAACAACATCAACCTCCCACTGCCTGGGTTGGGCGTCACTTGACTACCTTGACTAATCTGATCAACGAGTTCTAGCAAGGACCCAGTACCTCTTGAATAACGTCCTAAGGACCTAAGGGACGTTTAGAAGGAATTTAAATCCCTTGACTTACTGCCCGAGTCGAATGATTTATTTTCATTTGGCGACATTTACCGACCGTTTCCAAAATGAGTCCCTCACGTACCGCTCCGACTTTCACGTCAATCAAGCTGAAAGTTTCCATCTCACAAACCCCCGATGTGTCGTCGGCAGAGAACAGGCCATTAACTCAGGCTTCACTTTTTTCAAATAGCTCGCAGGGAAAGCAAAACGTTGAGTACCTAATGGCACACTGCTTCCTCTTGGATTTTTTTTTAAATCATGTCAGTCGCAGATGTCAAGGCGTCGCGCGTCCGCCTGTCTGTATTACCACCAGAGTTTGCGGGTTCAAAACGCAGCAGGGACATAACAATTTATCCTCCCATTTGGCCTAAACTTCAAGTTTTTTTTTGTCTCAATGATGTAAACTCAGTTAAGCAAAAGTTGTGCTAACCAAGTGACCACTCGATCGATCAGACTACATAATAAAAACTCACAAACCACTGTTTAACACCCACATTATCCTCACCGATCCTGAGTTTGGCCAGTTAAAACCCAACCATCAGGAGGGTTTAAATTGGAGGGATCATTTGACAAAACACCAAGACCTAACCTGGCTGGACGTTGCTTAACATACATACTAATGTATTCGACGAACCATTGACGCTGGCATGCACTTTCCTCCAACTCCGAGTTCAAAGAACTTTGATTGGCTACACAGAAGCGATGAACTTTGCCTAAGGACATTTTTGTGTTCGCAATTACCATGGCAACCTGGAGACTAGAATCTTTCACACCTGATTCCACGCTAACATGTCTTTAGATTATTTTTTACGAGCATGTGTAAAGAACCTGTTGTTGGTTTTATTGTTGCGACCAATGTATGCAAAATGGGATTTATAAAATATTTACAATGGTCCAAACCAAGATAATGAAGAGGAGCTATAGAGAACCCGTTTTCTAGTATAATAAAATAATTCGTTAAGAAACATACAAGGTGTCCATGTTTTTTTTTTTTTTTTTTTTTTTTTTTTTTTTTTTTTAAGAAAATCTCAGGATTACTTTCTAGGGGACATACTAAGACTAAAATAAAAATGTTGTTGAAAAGAAAGAGTAATCCGGAGCCCTCAAAGTCTGAGTTCTTCAAACCTATCATGTTTTTTTTGTGTTTTAAACAATCAAACTCAAATAAGATATTTTACGAAAAATGATCTAAGATTATTTAAGTCTAAGAATGTACCTACACTAGAATTGATTCTGAAATTTTCTATATAAAAAATGAACACCCTGTATCATGGTAGTAAAAAAATACCTTTTAAATAAAACACAGCAGTAATACTATCCATACTTATTATAAAGCGATTCTGCATCTCTTTATAACTATGCATTGATATGTACATTGGATCCATGTTTTCGGTACAAGCTACAGCTGCTCTAGGAATGAAATTAAGGTAGAAGGGAATTAATGTGTGTTATTCAACACACACTTTATGATACTTCGTGTCCCTGGGTTGGGTTGGGTTGGGAATAGCCAGCATAACGAATGGGCACCCATTCAAGTCCTAACCTTGCTGGACGTTGCTTAGCTTCAGTGACATAATGAGAACTGGTGTATTCAACGTGCTATCGACGGCGATGCTACCTTGAAAGGTCTTGGAATGTTGTTCTGACAGAGAACTACTTTTTCGAGAACTACTTTGTTCACAATGGTCTTAGATTCTGGGCAACCTCACAGTGACTTTTCTACTTTCTAATTAATGGTCAGGTGAAATTTCGATTGACTTTATGCGGTGAACTCTTTTTTTTAATTTCTATATTTTTTTTACCAAACGCATTTTAGGGCCACAAAAAATAATGGAAAATTTCCGAGCTCTCGTAAAATTTGAACAAAAAGAGAGACATTTTCGCAATATACTTCGCACAGGACTGAGGAGAAAGAGAGTATGACCTTCTTCAGAGTGAGAAAGATAGATGAGGTCAAAATACAAGCTTCAACTAAGGATCTTTTTTGAAGGCTCAAAAAAAAAAAAACGTCGATAATCCAAAGGTTGCGGGTTCGAAACCCAAGGAAAAAAGAAGTTATTACTCCTGAAACCTCGTCGAAGACCTCGTTTTTTCACTTTTTTGTCTTTTTTTTGGATTTTCTTATATATTATATCAGAGCTAGATTATAATTAATTAAAAAATAATTATAAATGGCCTATGTAAAACAGTAATATATATATACAAACAGCCAAACAAAATTTCATAAAAATCGGGTTTACCGTTCACGAGATATAAGCGTTTAAGTAAAACGTTAGTGGTCAGGTGCAATGTCTCCTTCACCCAGAACCGCTGGCGCTGGCTGGTGCGAAGTTGATGAATTTATAATGGGACCATCTACAGAACATCTCCAATATGTGTACAAAATTTTCTCGAAATCAGTTAAGTAGTTTTAGAGATTTGTTACAAGGAATATTTTCAACCAAAGTTGTTCAGGAGGTTATGAAACGTCCAGAAATATGAAATCAGAGCAAAAAAATATTTTTTCACAAAAAAGAACACAATACTTCCGATTTCTAATTCTTGAGATTTCTTGGAAGTAATAATGAAACTAACCGTCAGTCAAAGAGGTCATGATGGTTTTTTTTTTACCAAGCACAATTTTTTGTAAGATATGAAGATCATAACAAGAATAGAACAAAGATAAGTGACTATAGTGACCTTTGGTATTGTTTGACTTCAAATTTCGCTTCCTTGATTGTTTTGGTAAGGCTCAGTGCACCCTCAATAAAGCTCATTTGAAATCTGAAACTCTACTGAACTTAGAACTTCAAAGAAAAACTCTTTGACCGAACTTAGTGTGAGTTACAAATTCCTTTAAAGCACAGCGAAAAGAAACCACATTTTTGAACGTAAAAACTTTTTCAAACCACAGAATGGAACGTAAAAACTTTTTTTTTCAGTGGGGGGGATTCAATCTTATGGCGACGAAAATGAAAGAGCACGATCATCAATGTGGAAATTGAAACAAAAGAAAATTATTCTGAGATAAAAGAAAATTTATAACCTCTCTCTCTCTCTCTCTCTCTCTCTCTCTCTCTCTCTCTCTCTCATCTTACTTTAGTTCAAAATCAGGTCCGTGATAAGTTAGTATAAGGGTTGATAAAGTAGGATTACAACAAAGATAAACCAGACGAGTGTCCCTTATGTCTGAGTTTCAACCAATCACAGCTCATTTTAGTCCGGCTACTCCGACTTATATTTGTTGTAATCCAATTTTATATTTCGGCCCTAATTGCTCGTTTATCAATTGTCACACTAATCGCTTGATTAGAAAAGATTAAATTTAGTAAAAGGTTAACTTCCAATAGTATTAATCTAAATTGGTTGGTCAAAATGTCATTGATAAATACATCAACAGCGTTTATCAGCTGATTAGCGCTAGTCAGAGATTTCTTTCTTAAAATTGCTTGAGAAAAGCTATTTAGGGCCGAGTTATGACACAGGATTAAATATCTAGTATTTGTTAATCCAAGCCACTATCACAGCGTATCAGCTGCTAAGTGCTGATGCGCTGTGATTTCTTGAATTTTCCACCAGAGGGCGTGTTAAGGGATAGTGTAGGATTAGTAAATCTAATCCTGTTGCATAATTCGGACCTTAGTATAGTAAGGGGCATTTATATTTTCCGCATACATACATTTACAGCAAGAGGTTCCTCTCTGTTTACATTTTCCGGTGCAAGGCCATGGGTTGGATGGTGGAGATTGTCTTAGGCAATAATCCCACCTTTTGTCTTCTTATACTTTGACTTTTCCCAAACCTACTATCTTGCGGTCGGCATTGTTCAACTTCTGTCTTATCGTTAATGTTTTGAGAATGGTTGATGGTTTTGGCATTTCTACTTCCACAATTTACGGCTGGATGTTCTTTCTAACGCTCATCCCTTTAAGAGCATCAATTAACTGTGTTCTTGTCTTTGGTACCTTTTCTGTTTAACACCGATCTCAGTAGATTGATCGATAAGGTGGTGAACTCGTAACCGGAGGTCGGTGGTTCAGAAAAGATTTAGTAAAGCGAGTTTAAGTAATTGTGATATCACCAATGTGATTAACACAAATATGATAACTTTTCTGTTGTTGTTATTGTGTTTTCCTATTTTTTATTTGTTTTAAAGTGCACCAACGAGACGTCAATCTTTGAAACTTATTCAAATAAATTTCAATAAAGAATTATAACATTGACCAATTACAACAAAAAAAGTGTTGACCCTGCACCTAAATGGAAAGTATTGGTTCACTTCTCGCCCATCAGAGAGGAGGCACACTACGGGATGGGCAGGCTACAACACAGACCACAAGAGTCTACAGTAGCTCCTGTTTCATGGCTACGAAATAAAAAAGACTATGAAACACTCATCTTAAAAAAATAAAATGAAAAAAATCAGTCAGCTGCTTTTCCGTGATTTCACTGCCACCATCACCCTGTTTAAGGGAATTGATAAACGAGCCCTAGAGTTGCCATTTCACAACAACTTACAAATTCGATCTCGAGATTCCGCAGAAAGATAAAACCTGCCTGTCACATCCCCTGACTCTCTCTCTCTCTTCATTTTTCCCATTCAGGCTAAATTGAATTCCTCTTTATCTCTCTTCTGGAGTGTAAAACTGACACACTTGATGACGCTCGGAATAAGAGCAAAATTCCGATCAAGATAAAAACCTTTCAGCACAAACACAAAAAAAGAGATGGGTGAGAAGGGAACTAGGGAAGGGGAGTGGGTGGGTGGAGGAGGAGGGCAGGAGGAGGAGAAGAAGAGACGGGAGGAGGATGAGGGGAGAGAGAGAAGGATAGATAGGAAGAGAGAGATACAAAATGCTGACAAAGGCATAAAAAGAAAGAGTGATTTTTGATGTCTCTGGTTTTTTTGGGAATTGAAAAGGTTTTGGTTGATGACTCGTATTTTATTTAAAGATAGGAATAGGTACAGTATAAACTTTCATACATTTCTCTATACAATGGCTGGGCCATCCAAACCACCCAGTCACTATCTTTTTCTCGAGAATGGCTTAGCTATAGGATCTAGAAACCAAATATTAGTCCGTATTATTAAGTCTATTTCTTAGGAAAATCAGTATAAATCAGTATAAACAGAAAAGTGAGAAGTTGTAATAGATGTACATGAATATCAGAACATACGAGAACATACGAATAATACTTAAATCGCTTTAAGGCTTGTACACATTGGTGTCTGCTGATATCAATTGTGATGTTACAATTACTCAAACGTGTTACCTTCCCAACTATTGCCATACTTGGGAAGTTGGAACTCGAACCACCGGCCTGCAGGTAACAGGTCCGCCGCCTTATCTATAGAGCTACTGAGTTCGGTTCATTTGGCTCAATATTAAATGCATGCATTGGAATCGAGTTCAGGTCCCCAGCTAATAATGAATTTATTCATTTATTTGTGAATTTGTTATCACACATCTGTCATACGACACTTTTTGAAAATTATTCTGTAAAAAGGATTGTGGGACATGAATTATTCTACGAAAAGGATTGTTGGGACATGAATTATTCTACGAAAAGGATTGTTGGGACATGAATTATTCTCAGAAAAATGTTTGCTTACAGCAGACAATAATAGAAAATATTTGTACTGTATGATAAGTCAGATAAGTGATACGAGAAAAGCTTTTCATTTCAGAAAATCCGACAAGAAAATGAAAAAAACTGTGTTTCTATTTAGTACGGTCATACGGTGTTCACCGTAGCCGAGTGGGTAGAGCGCGCTAGGCTTGCACGCACAGTGACCTGTGATTGAATCCCGGCGGAGTCGGAATTATTCGGGTCTATACTTTGGATGTTCAGGGTCCACTCATATACCTCGTGAAGAAAAATGGGTAGCTGCTTTGATGTGAGCAGAGACCAGTGGGGGAAATGATACAGAAGAATATAAAAGAATAAGGAAAAGTCTTAGAAGCTAGTTTAATATAATTTATAGCTTAGGGCGAGAGCTTTGTATACCTACTTGTCAATTGCAAATCATAAAAAAAAACATATAAAAAAATTGTGGCATTATAACACAAAGAACACACATTTATTTATTTATTATTAAACTGCTGTGTTCAAAATGCATTCTTCGTCAGTTAGGAAGTGGATTTTTTTCCTCCAGAGAAAATGTAAAATGATATTCTCTTCCAACCTTTAGAAAAAACATAGATTACAGCTCTACTTCAAGAACGGAATAAATCAAGCATCAGATTTATAAGGTTAAAGCTCAGAGTATAATTCTCTTCCTCAGAATCTCGCTGTCTCCATCTCCCGAGGGGCACATAAATAAATTGCCGTCACAACCAGCACTGCACCTTATGCTGGGAGCTGGGATTCTACAGGATGTATAATGTAACGTATAATTTATTATTATTATTGTTTAAATACTTTTTTTATACTCCGGGCGGCGTAGGACTAGTTTACGCCGTTAGTTTACACAAAAAATGGCATTAATTGGTTTGATAAGGTTAGCTGGTTTTTGATTTTTTTTTAGAGAGAGAGAGAGAGAGAATTCCCATTGAATGGAGGTAAAAATCGCATGATCTGATTGACCTAGACGATAAAAATACATAAAACCAAAGTATTCATTTAATTTGGTTAGTCAAAATGTCATTGACAAACACACCAACTGTACAAACAGCCTGATTTGTGCAGTGTCTTCTCCTTGTTAAAAGTCTTCTAGACAAAATATGTACCCAGAACCAGTTTAACGCCTGAAAATTTATCATAATTATTTGTGTTAATCACAATAACCTTACACTCTTTTCTTGTACAAGGCGATCTCCACACCTCGGCCGAGGTCTTTCATCACTCAAACTCGTTTTACTAAATTTTTGCTGAACTTGGGACTCTAACAACGACCTCAAGGTTACAAGTCCGCCGTCTTACCGATCAAGCTACCGAGGTCGGTTAACGTCTGAAAGGTGGTTAAAGTCCGCCACTGGTGACGGGCCTAATATAAGGCAAGTGAAAAAGGGGAACAAAAGTAGCAAAAAAAGGTATCCATTTGTTGCTGGACAAATTCCCTTGCTCCCTAAAGACTAGATTTTGAATTTTTTAATTTTATTTATTTGCTTTGCACACCATCTCTTTCGGCTCTAAGGGAATAATAATGCGCAGAGGGAAGCGTGACAAAAAAAAGGAAATTTAAAAGAAAAAACCCCTTTACGTTTTTTACCTATTCACCCTGCGAGATGTTGATGAACCAAAGATTTTTATCTAACCCTTTTGAGTAATCACATAAATTAATAATGATAATAATAAAATTAATAATTTTTCTCTAGAGAAGAATCGTCAAATAAATATATGAAAATAAAATAGAAATACCTAAGTAGATACTTGAATTTAAGACTAAGAAGATATTCTAATAAATATTTTTTGTCAAACTTCAGTATAATGGTGTTACTAGTTAAGGAATAATTGAGAATAAGACCTTGAAAAAGGCTCTATTCTTGATGTATAAATGAATGCATTAAAATTATGTAAAATCCTTGAACATAGGATTACATTTTTGTAAGATTACTTAACGCCCCAACAATAAGGGCATTATGTTACTTGTTCAAATACAGTTGTAAATAGACCTTAAAAGACTGTAATTTTTTTTTGTTTGTAAATAAATATATAAGTTAAGTATTCTAATCCTAGCGTATGGAAATAATAAAAAAAAGGTCTTGTAAAAACAACATCATTAAATCCATAAAACTTACATTTATTTGACGGGCAGAACCAAATCTCGGGAGATTAGTATTAAGTTATTGTTGATTACAACTGAAATATCACAAACACTCAAACAATCTGTATTATTAATTTTTCGAGTTGTAAATTTCAAATCAGGGAACTAAAATTCACTTGTAAAGAAGAAAGAAAAGTAAACACAAAGTAAAAATTAGACCAAAAAAACTGTTTTTCAAAATTCGTACAACGCAAAACCAAAAAGTACGCCCAACTTGTTTTTCTTTTAATTATTGAAAAAAATTAAAGCTTGAATTAAGGTGGCAAAACACACGCAAAACCTGATTTCGCCTGCTCTGTCAGCCCAACTTAAGCATCTGAGGAGCGGAACGAGTTTTGTTCTTCTCGAAAATGCAGACGAAAATATATGTACACAAGAGACGAAGTGAGTTTTTTGAGAGGAAAACTTCGGAGGGGGGAAAGGATAGAGATGAGAGAGGGAGGGGGAGAGGGAGAGGGATGATGAGGGAGATATGGAAAGAAGCTGGGGAAGAGGGACAGAGAAAGAGAGAGAGGGAGGGAGGAAGGGAGAGAGGGAGGGAGAGAGAGGGAGGGAGAGAGAGGGAAAAAATATTGAGGGAGATGAAAAAATACAAGGACACAGGATAACGAGTTAGAGAGCAAGAGAAAATAATCAGATGGAGTAAGAGAAAAGAGAGAGAGAGAGAGAGAGAAAAGGAGGGAGGGAGAGGGATGTAGAGAGGGAAGGATAGAGGGAGGTTGAGGAAGAGAAAGAGAGAAAAATAGAGAGCAAGGGAAAAAAGATTGTGGGAGATGAAAAAATACACTGCCAATCATGGACACAATACTTCCTCATGATTGGTTCACATTGTATACACGTGAAAATTTTGAGATTTTATACTAAATCACTTGTATTTCCAAAACCGCGTAATCGATTCTCTTCAAATTAAGTGGTAGAATACCGTTTTTCCTACATTCTAGATTCCACAAAAAACCTTTTATTTGACTTTTTTGTCCAAAATTTTGGATTTTCGAAAATATCAGAGCTAAATCAAAATTTATTTTTAAAAAATATAATTGCACTGTGTAAAACGCTAATACGCATATACATACAAAATTTCCTCAAAATCGGGTGTACCGACTGTACCGTTCACGAGATAAAAGCGTTTAAGAAAGAAGTTAGTGATCAGGAGCAAGCATGGTCTCTATCACCAAGAACCACTAGTGGGAAGTTGGTGAATTTAACCCAGATGGGGCTGACGTCCTTCCAGAAGGACGTCCTTCTGGAAGGACGTCAGCCCCATCTGGTGAAAGGCACTACGTTGTGGAATTTTTCTAATTAATTCAGCTTGTTGAGGTTAGTTGGCGACACCTTAAGCTCTTTGTTTTGAGTCCGAGTGATAAGTTGACAACACTTATTTTGATTCAGGACTCAATTTATATCACTCCAAAAAAATAAAACAAAAAATTTCACCGCGTTATCTGGGTTAAAATGGGACCATCTACAGAATGTAAAAAATATTTTTTTCTCAAAATCGAACACAATAATTCCGATTTCTAATATTAGAAATTTATCGGAAGTAATACAAGGGCACAGGATAACAAGTTGGATAGAAAGAGTAGGAGAAAGAGAGAAAGAAAAAGAGAGAGCAAGAGAAAATAAAGATAGATGGAGGAAGAGAAAAGAGAGAGAGAGAGAGAGAGAGAGAGTGAGTGAAAAGGGGTAAGAGAGAGAGGAGGGAAAAGAAAAAAATATGAGAGTAAGAAAGAGAGAGAGAGAGAGAAGGGGGGAAGAGTAGGAAACAAGCAAACAAGAGATGTTGGACCAAAACAAGAGATGCAAGTGAGAGATCAATAGAGAGGGGAGAGAGAAGGAGTAATAAGGGTGGACAGCACATGCGTCACTCTGCTCTCCCTTTTTCTCCAACCTTGTTTTGTCCCCCTCCTCTCTTCTCTTTCTCACTCCGTCCCAACCCCATATTTCCTCTCTCTACCCAATCATATCCTTCTCCCCCCACCTTACTCAACCATACCCCCTCTCTGTCTCTTTCACTACTATCAGACCGTATCTTTCCTCCCATTCTCAGCCATATTCTCTCTCTCTCCCTCCCTCAACCATACTTTACCCCTAATATCTTCTCTCTTTTGTCATCTAATACCTATTTATCTCCGGACCCCCCCTCCACCTCTCTCTCTATTCCACAACCATGTATTGTTTTACCCCCATTTCGTCATCTATGTATATTCAATCTCCCCTACCCACTATTTATCTCTCTTTCTCTCTCCTTGACCATACGGGGTTAAGTGGCAGAGAATGCCTAAGGCATTAACTTCGCCCCGGATTACAATACATTGTACATTTAAATTTATTTTTTTTTTCTATTTCTTATTTTGTAAAAACCTATTGTTAATTTTTTATCTTTGTTAATAATTTATTGTTGTATGTATTGTATAAAAAATAAAGTGTAAATAAATAAATACTATACTCCCAGGTCTCTTTCATCTAATTTACTACCCCTCCCCTATTATCCCTCTGTCCAGCCATACTTTACCAACCATTTCTTCTCTATTTCATAAATCTAAACTGAAATGACTCGGTCCGTGACTTGAGTACAGACCAAATACTTGATAGCAAATCACGATTGAGCTTTTTCAAATATTTGAGCGGTAATTCAAATTCAAATACATAATGTGTTTTTCTTATTGACGAGTTTTTCGGAAACACCTCTGATTGTGAGAAAAACACCAAACACTGATTTCTTATTTAAGTGTTTTCAAACACCAATTTATATTTTTGGTGAACAGTATTAGGCATGTGGAAGGCGCAGGCTCGATTGCCGTGGTTTAGAATTCTATTTGCTTTAATTTTGAGTTGTATTTAAGATTGTTTAGAGTTAAGAGGGGTAAAAATCAAATTTGTGTTGGAACTTATCAATGTGGCCGAAGATTGGGACTTGACCTCCGGTTCTGAGTCCGCCGCCTTATCGTAAGTTATCAACCTAACAACTGAGATGGGTCATAGAAAGAAAAAAAAAAAAAACTATTTAGTTCAACTCACCATTCAGTGGATCCTCAGTTGACTTTCCTCTGCTTGTGAACCTTGGAGTGTGCGTTCAGACGCGAGCTGGAGATGAAATACTTGTCGCATGGGGGACAGTAGAACTTTGTGGTCAATCGAAGCTGAGGTGTGTTCAGCTCCTTGTGGCTCTTGCTACTGTGAGTGTGATCGTTGTGTGCAATATTGCTATTCTGGGGTGTTTTTTGGGTATCATTGCTGTGTTTTTGGCTGATGTTATTGTTAGTATTGTGAGCGATATTGTTATTTTGGTGTGCTTTGTGGGTCTCGTTATTATGGAGTGTGTTAAGGTTCTCAGATTTATTTAGGTTGCTATTTTGTGTTTTGTTTTGAGTGTGGGAAGAGTTATTAGACTCTGGTGTACTCTGGTTGAGGTTGTGAGGTGTGATGGACTGGGGAGTATTTTGATTGTGGAGTGTGTTTGTATGTTGGTGAGTAGTGTGGTTGTGAGTTGTATTGGTATGGTTGTGATTATTCAGTAGATGAGCTAGTAAGTTCATCTTGTGCTTGTAGATTTGACCGCATATCACACAGGAGAATCTGGTGTTGGGACCATCTGAAACAGACGTCACGTCTGACTTTATTAGTTACTGGTCGAGCGTCAACCTCAATGTAGTCACTGTAACTCTTGCTTTGGGTCAGGAGTGGATAAATTAACTTTACGCGCTGTACCTTGAAACAGGCTAGTGAGGTCGAATCACAGGAAATAGTGGCATGTCTTTGTTTTTTTTTTTAACTTTCATGTTTTTTTGATATTGCCAACAATTCAGCCAGGATTGCCCTAAACTTGTTAGCAAGAACTGCTTACTTACAACAGCAAAAGAGGGCTCCTGTGGACGATCCAGCCCACCTACCACTTAAATTGAAAATAATAAAATCATATAGGATCCTATTACCTATCACCAGCGTCGACTTACAAACCAGCTGAATACAACAGTTCTCGTTCTGTTACTAAAGATAAGCAACGTCCAGCGAGGTTAGGACTTGGTGGGTGACCAGTCAAATTCAAACCCTCGTGATGCAGGCTGGATGAGGTTAATGTGGTAGCTGGTTTTTTTATTTCCAGTGAATGGAGGGTAAAACCACGTCTCAAATGACATTCATTCATGTTAAAGAGATGTTAAGAAAAGAAAAACTCCGTCCCAGCCCAAAAATTGTGAAGAGGATCTTTTGCTACACCACAAAAATCAACCATTACTTTACCTTTACAATGAATGCTGGTCCAATGAGTGACCAGGGAAGACTTCTGGTTGAATCTCATGCCACACTCCTCACACAGGAACGGCTTGATGCTCTTATCATGCACCAGCATATGCCTCTTCAGATGGCCCCTGTGGTTGAAAACTCGGGAGCACACTTCACACGGGTGGAGTCTTTCCCTGCGACTTCTAGCTTTCTTTTCCTCCGGAAAGTTAAGAGAGCTGTTGTGAACAGGGAGGGATTTTTCGTCACAAGTATTGTTTTGAGTCGAATAAGACATGGATTTTTCGTCACAAGTATTGTTTTGAGTGGAATAAGACATGGATTTTTCGTCACAAGTATTGTTTTGAGTTGAATAAGACATGGATTTTTCGTCACAAGTATTGTTTTGAGTCGAATAAGACATGGATTTTTCGTCACAAGTATTGTTTTGAGTTGAGTAAGAAATGGATTTTTCATCACAAATATTGTTGTGTTGAGTCAAGAAAGACATGGATTTTTCGTCACAAGTATTGTTTTGACTATGGTAAGACATTGTACTTTCATCACAGGGCTCGTGTTGTCTAGAATAAGGTAAGGAAGTTTCAAGATTGTTGCATTTATTATCTTCAAATATACTACTTGAATCATGTTCCAGAGGAGAAAAATGACTGGAATCGATACTTTGCGATGAAAACTGGCTCATGTTGACTGTAGGCGGGAAATTACCACTGTTCGAGTTTGTCCCATGACTAGGCGATGAAAATTTGTCAGCGGTGGACATATCTATGGTGGTTCTTGAGGTGAATTTCCCACTGGAGAAGATACTTGGCGGTGGGTAGAAATTCGCGGCGTAATTCTCATTTTGACTCGCGCAGAAATCCAGCTCACTCGAAGAGAATTCATCGTCAGAGTTGCTCACAGAACTTGGAGCAGAAAACTGACCACTTTTGGAGCTATTCAGATCATCGGGAAAATTTCGAACGGAGTTGGAATTGTTTAAAGATAAGTGCCCGGTAAGGTTGGGATTGTTTGCAGTAGAGTAATGTGGTGTTGGAAAGCTCCCGTGAAATTCTATTCCACCAACTGTGGAACTCACCAGTGGCACACTTGATTGCAACGGCGAGTCCACCAATTTGTTGGTTGACTTCATTAATTTCTCTTCACCAGTTTCTTCTGAGCTTTGGAATTGAGTCTGAACATCCACAGAGTGGAGCTTGCGAGGAGCATTGAGGACAGTGGACGGTGTGTGTTTGTCAGGCAGGAATGAGGCGATGTCGTCCTGGTGTCCGCACTGCTCACATCGACACAGGACGGTGCCTGGAGCAAGAGAATAAGTAGAAATAATGCATAATTTATACTGTCAGTGCAATACAGGTAGTCCCATTATGCCAAGAGTTTATCAAAGCACTTCTTTATTTCAATAAATCTCTTGATACAATCAAATGATTAATTTAAGTACATTTAGGTGTTTAAACTTTCAAGAAATGTCCAGTAACCTAAACTTCTAAGTCTATATTAAGCCTTTATTAAAAAAAAAAAATACTCATATCTTGCAACAAAACAACAACAACAACAACAAAATTCCACACATAATTGGCTTGGTTGGTAAATGATTTCTATAGAAAGGGATCTACTTATGTACGAAAAGAAACAGAAAAAAAAACCGAAATAAAAAAGAAATATTTTTTTTACAAAAACGATCACAAAATAACTAGTTAGATTTATTTCAAACTCACAAAGTAAGTTTATCAATAAATATATTGATTGTTTTTCTCTCTAAGAGCGCGGTAGATTTCCATTTCGCCAAGTCAACAAGTAAGAAGAGCCTACTAAGAGATATTATACGCCACAGAATGTGCTGACTTACCCAAGCCATGTGTGACCTGATGCAGGGCTGAGAGTTGAGATGTGCACAGGCTGGTCTCACACACGCCACACTGAATGCGCTTCACCAGAGATATCTTGATGAGCACAGGTTTAGAGTTAGTGGTAATACCAGTGGTGTGGCACAAGTTCAACCTATTCTCTGGTTTGTCATCAATTTGCTGGAAAAAAATCCGTACTTAGAAGGTAGATAAATAAATAATAATAATACCTTTTTTATGTGATCAAGATCATTAAAATAAACAAGTGTGAACATCACACGAATTTCTATTACTTAAATGCAAATGATAATAATTAAAAAGTACCTAATAACAAGCTCTCAAAAAATATTTTTTTAAAATAAATCAAATCATAGAATTTTGAACTCGGGACTAAGTCACAGCACTGCACAGTGCACAGTCACAGCAAATGATGTGTTGGACACAATGGAAAAGATTCAGGTCATCATTTTGTCATTACTAGTAACTAGACCCTCTGAAAATGTATAGATATTACCAGTCTTCCAAATTTGATTTTGTTATCACTAGTGACTGAACCCATTTCCCTGGCACCAAAAGGTAAATCCTAGCTATGCCAATCACTTAAATACTTGAAAAAAATAAAATATAATATTGAAATATACAAGTTTCAAGAAGAACTTATAATATTATACACAACTCTTGGAAAAACAAATAAACATTGAAATAATTTGAAGGTAGAAAAAACTTGGCTTTTTTTGTTTTCAGAAAATAAATAATAAAGTAAAACAAAAAAAGCCAAGTTTTTTCTACCTTCAAATTATTTTGAAACATATAATATGTTACCTGTCTTCCAAATATTGAAGAATTTTGGGAGGTCTCATTGTGGTGGACAAAAGAAAGATTTTTCTGAGCAGTTTGAACCATGTCAAAGAATTTGTAGAAATGGTGGGATGGATATAATTCCACAGTCAGAAACAAATAAAATTTGGAACTACTTGGAATCAATTGGGATATTGGACAAAATCTGAAACAATATATCTATTATTATTAACTTGGTTGGAGTTAGCGCCAGTAGAGTTTTGCTCTTGCGAAACGGAGTTGGCGTATTTTTTGTGAAATACGCCAAAGGTAGCAAAAAAGTAAAAGCGCCAAAATTTAAAAAAATCAAGAACATAAACAGAAAGCATAAAAACAAGAAAAGCTAATGTACCCGAAGCTACCAATGTGTTGAAATTTTTATAAAATTTCTACAGGGTACGGCCAAATATTTTAACTCTTATTGCTGAAGTTACCAAAGAGGTGTACTAATAATACATACCGCAGTCACAAGATTTTTTTACTAAGATATTTTTTCTCGCAGAGTAAATATAAAATACTAGCAGTAGTCATTTGCGTTCTATTTTTTTGATCTAATTTTTTAAATCAATTTTGTAATTTTTATAAACTTACACGCGCACTAAAACTTTTTTTATTATTGTTGCGAATACAATTGACTGTAATTTAAGGCAAAATAACTCAATTATAACCTAACGGCACGCAGTCATATCCGACATTGAAGGAACCAAAAGGTCTGTCGTAATCGTCTGTCATAATCTTAGTTCCTTCAATGTCGGATATGACTGCATGCCACCATCTATAACATTCAATATTATTTGCAACAAGAATATAAAAAGTTTTAGGGCGCGCGTAACTTAGTAATAATTACAAAAAAATATTTTACAAATAGTATACAATTATATAATAATAATTCCGTGTCCGTGAGATAGGTATTGATACCTAAATCACGGTGGTGAGAGGATTATATGGACGCCCAAATCCAATGTCCAGGCTCCTTTCATGTCCATAGTATACAATTGATCACAAGCTAGATTATGACAGACCCTGGTTCCTTGACAGTCATATATAATTATACATATATGACTGCATCCCACCAGGTTTAAAGCAATAATCTTTTAGGGCGATCCGAATTTCGTTGAAACAAAATTCGATTTCGACGAATTTAAATTTATGCACAAAAATAGACCAAGTGCCATGCGCGATCTCCAAAACATTAATCTCAGCGACTTCACTTTACCTCATCGCCCTCATCGGCAAGATAACAGATGAAGAAATATAAAAAAATGAATCTGGGAAGCAATGGTAAAACAGAAAAAGGGATAGTTTAATGAGAATTAATAATGAATTATTCTAGAGAATTTTTTGTAAATAATGTTTATGGTTGTTTGTTGAACCCTGTTGAATAATCAAATTCGTTGTTTATTTCTATAGAGTAAAGATTATTATATTTAATTATTTGACAAATGATCAAACACCAAATACGCCTCAATTTCACATAATGAAGGTTTTTTTTTAAGTTACCGCCACAATTTTGTTTATATTCTTGCCAATCCCTGAATTTGCAAAAAGTAAGCGTATTTCGAGCGAACGCTGATTTTGAGGTTAGGTGGTTGGTGTTTTTGATAGAAGTGGTGGAACCGGGCATAAAACTCATAGATAAGTTGGCGGTTCAAAATTGTATGAATTCTCTTTTTGTGCAAACAATATGAGAGGGTACCTCGACTCTTACACCACCTACATTAGATCACTATAAAGACTATTTGAAACAATGCCTGACAAAATTTTCAAGGGACATGAGTGATATGAGTAGATGAAGGACTACTAGGTCAGTAATTCAAAACTATGAGGTACTTACTTGATTAAATAATTGGTTAATTTTCATCACAGTTCCAAACTGGAGGGATTCATCTGAGAACAGAAATTTCACTTGAGCCTTGACTTCACCACATAGACAGCAATCTCTTTGAAGAGACATGTTTCCCAAGGTATGTATGGTCTTTTCCTCTTACTTTATTAGGTAATGGCTATTGGTGGTAGGGTCAACATGAGTACCTGAGGCCAACAATTGTTTCACAAATAATGGGATTTCTCGTCATCGCTATGGGCGAAAGTAGCTTTGAAAGTATTCTTCAATATTGAGTTGTCTTAAAGAGCACCCAAAGAGATGAAAAGAGTGAGATTTTACTTCTTACTTAAAATTTATTGTTTCTTCTATTCTAAATTTTTGAATTTAGCGCCAGAGAAAATATTTCCAAGAATTTCAAATTTGAGCGGCAAAATCTAAATTTTGATTGGCCACAGAGATAAGAAAAAGGCACCACAGATTTATTGAAATTTTTTCATATTTCAACCGCCAATTTTTTAAATTAACCGACATTTAATACATTTATCACTTTTCACATTTTCGATTTTTGCATTTCGTTGGCTGGTTGCTGATAACAAGAACTGATAAGTGTCTAATCAACTGATAATCTCAAGAAAAACGGGAAAACCCCCAGTTACTGTTTATAATAATCCAATATCGAGGCTGCCTCTCTGTGGCTGAGCTGATTGTTACAGTGGAGAAAAGGTTACCAGTCTCTTTTCTGTTCTTCTAATTGGTAAGATTCTTTCATTATAACATTCAGGCTTCTTGATTCAGGCATTCTGGCCCAACTCAGGCTGGGTGAGGTTAATGCTCATATCAGGTTTGTGAGTTTCCTGCAAATGAAGGCTAACACACCTGTCTCAAAAAGACTTAGCTGTTGAATGGGATGTAAAACCCCAGTTAATATAATCTAACATTCAATCGGCAATATTTTATTAATAAGTAGAGACACACTTGGTACCCAACTTTTTTTTGTCCATTGATGAGTTCAGTTCCAGTGACGAGAAAACAAAATAAACCCACTATTGTATAAACTTTCAGTTACCAATGAGAATGTTTTTCTTTTCAAAAACACAATGATTAGTGATAAAAAAAAGAAGAAAATCTGTACTACACCTTCATGGTAGTTACTGAATTCTCTGAGCTCTACACATCCACGGACATTTTGGTCTTGTGGTTCATTCTCATGGGCAGTACAAAATTCCAAGGACTTTCAACAATGGAAAAATTCAGGAATAGGTGCACCTTGGTGTGTCCCAGTAGCTTAGTGTTGGTCTGGTAATCCAGAGGTCATGGCTTCAAAACCAAGCCAGGATATGACAATTTATCCTCCCATTTGGGATTTATTACATCATGGGCTTACTGCTGGAATAATTGGACTCATCAGTCCTAGCCAGGCAGTATAAAAAAGGTGTTAGTACTCTTAATATTGTTCTCTATGAGCAAAACTCAAAATATTTAGTTGAAACAACTGATATTTTCTTAAATTGATTTTATCAAATCATATCTAGATTGATTACTTAGATCTATACATATTTGTGTTTCTTATATTATTTTTGTTTCAGTATTTCAGAACCTGATTTCATTTAATCTATTAATGTTGATCACGTTAACTCAGACATTTCTAAGGGTAAGTCCTGATAAATATATTAATGTTGAACATTATACTTAATGTAGAGGGATTAAATAAAACTATCCACATGATTAAATAATATTTTCTCCTTTGAGAACACTTGGTTTATTAAAAAGATAGTAAATTGCTTTCTAGACTAAAGAACAAGCAAATATAGTTATTCTTATATATCTTTTCCAGCCGCTGATTCTACTACATTTAGTACCTTCACACACATTGGTTACGTCAGTATTCTCTTTAGAAGTTGCAAAAAGTAAGATTGTTTTTTTGTGTGTGTATTGAATTTGTTGTGTTGTACCAAAAATTGTGCTTGTATTTTAAAATATTTTGTAATTCCTAGTAGGTACTAACTTATTAAGTAATTTTAGTAGTAAAGTAAAAGTAGTTATCCCCTTAATATTAACTTTCTAATACTTACTTAAATTCTCTTTTATGATGTATCATTCTTAATTATATGTCAAGACCAGGCGCGGCTGGTGAGAAAATGATTTGGGGGTGCTGCCACATAAACTGGACTTTTATAGAGTAGTTCTTTCAGCATCTAAAGAATTTAAGTTATTTTACCATGCCAATCATAATAGTTATGCCTTAAATATTCTAGAAATGTGTAATAATTTTCATTGTGTATGAGCTATGACTTGAGGAAATGCCCTCTTTTTCTTTTGAGTCTGGAGGTGCTGCAGTTCCTTAGCACCGGCCGCGCCTGGTCAAGACCATTTGTCAAAAAGAAAATACATCCCACAACTTTCCTTGTCCCATTAGGAGTAGGAACTGGACCACCTCAAAGGTAACAGTTAGCTAAAAATCATTGTCAAATTTGTTATCAGCACCTCAAAATCATTGGATTTGATAGGCCACAACCCCAATCTACGGCCAATTCAAACCAAAAGTTTTGTGATTTGTCTTGTGTTTAAAATTAATTTACATACCAAATTTCAAATTAGTCTGGCTGGGGGACTATAAACAGGGAGTAGACCTGCATTGGCTTGGTTTTGGGGGCCCTTGTCAATTATTAGCCTCCTTGTAAAGACAGTGTTATTCCTTCACTGTCTGGCTACCATCGTTCACAATGACACCACCCTATGATGATGATACCAAATTTCAAGTCTCTAGCTCTTACTGTTCTCGAGATATTGTGTTCACACACAGACAGACGCACGGGCCAATGGCCAAAAACAACTTTTTTGGTATCCTAAGGCTAGGTCAAATTTTCGACGGATAGAATTCTTTCCTCATTTTAAGATAAGGAAAGTAAAAAAAAAAAAAAAAAAAAAAAAAAAAACATTACTAGAAACATTTCATCTAACTCTCTAGTTAAACCCCAATTTTTTCGAACTTTATGATACCTAATTTATTTATTTATGTCTAAAATACATTTTTTTTTTAAATGTATTTTTCCTTTTAATTTTAAGCTTTCATTATGTTTGCATTTGAAAATCACATAAATAAAAGTGACTCCAACTTAGAATGAACCAAACAAACAAAATAATTGACTAGTTCACTCTAAATTTTCCCCTAGCAATACAATAAAATATCTGATTTTGCTCACAATTTAATAATTTGGTCCACATGTGACAAAAAAAAACTTTTGTGAATTATGTGTGACAGTTAAATCCCCTATTGTTAAATGAGAAACACTTCCTTGGAAACTATAATATCTTATTATGTGTCAACCAATTAATCAAAAAAAAAAAAACTTCTTAAAAAAAACTCGGAGGAGAAAAAAAAATGAACATGAAAAATGATTGATGGATACAAAGAACATAAATTTATTATTACTGTCTATCACTTCTTATGTCTGTTGTGTTTTCCCTTTAGGTTTTCATCACAGCATGAGTCAATCAGTTAGCTTGACTGATGTGCCAACCTGGTACGAGTACTTCAACAAAGATAAGGATACCATTCTTAAAAAACGTAAGTTGTGTTAAATGCCAAAAAAAACTTCATATAAAAAGAAGAAAAAAAACACTGCCAATTATGGACACAATACTTCCTCGTGATTGCTTCACATTGTAAACACGTGCCAATTTTGAGATTTTATAGAAAACTAGCGGGTTACACCCGCCGCTTCGCCAGCCCATCAAACACACACAACGCACACAGCACACACACACCCACCCACACACACCACACCACACACACCACACCCACACCACACACACACACACTACACCACACACACACACACCACACCACCACACACACACACCCACACACACACAACACACACACACCACACACCACACACACACCACATACACACCACACAACACACACACACACACACATCACACACACTCACACACACACATCACACACACACCACACACACACCACCACCACACACACCACACACACCACACCACACACACACACACACACACACACCACACACACCACCACACACACACCACACACACACCACACCACACACACAACACACAAAACACACAAAACCACACCACACACACACCACCACACACACACCATACACACACACACAAAATGTCATTTAGGTTTGAAAAAAAACCTGAATATTTTTTGTCGCCCATCTATTTTCTGGTCTTCCCCGGCGTAGCTCAAGAATGGCTCATCAGAATTTCGCGATCAATATGTCAAATTAAAGCCTAAACCCTTGCCTAAAACTTTCTCGCTCTGAGTTGATAGGTCGTCACTTCAATTTTCGAGAAAAAATGTCATTTAGGTCAAAAAACGTGAATATTTTACATGTTACCCATCCATTTTTTTACCTTACCCGGCGTAGCTCAAGAATGGCTCATCAGAATTTCGCGATCAATATGTCAAATGAAAGCCTAAACCCTTGCCTAAAACTTTCTCGCTCTAAGTTGATAGGTCGTCACTTCAAATTTCGAGAAAAAATGTCATTTAGGTCAAAAAACGTGAATATTTTACATGTTATCCATCCATTTTTTTACCTTACCCGGCGTAGCTCAAGAACGGCTCATCAGAAATTCGCGATCGATATGTCAATTGAAAGCTCAAACCCTTGCCTAAAACTTTCTCGCTTTGAGTTCATAGGTCGTCGCGACAAATTTCGAGAAAAAATGTCATTTATGTCAAAAAACGTGCATTTTTTTTGCGTCACCCATCCATTTTTATCCTTACTCATTGTAGCTTAACCTCAGGGAGATATAATCTAGCCTAGAAGAATTTCCTGATCCAAGCGGACCTATGTGAAAAATTTCAGGTTTCTCGGTCAAACGGTGTGGATTTGTATAAAGAACATACATACACACATACATACATACACACACACATACAGACAGCTTTCTTTTATAGATATAGATTACTTGTACCTCCAAAACGGATCAACCGATTTTCTTCAAATTTTTATATGGTAGAATATCGTTTTTTCTACAATCTGAATTCTACAAAAAATTCTGTATCGGCAAGTCGTGGTCCTTATTTTTTTACTTTTTTGTCCAAAATTTCGGATTTTCTTAAATATCAGAGTCAAATTATAATTAATTTAAAAATAAATATAAATAACCTATGTCAAACAATAATATTCATATTCTTACAAAATTTCATTGAAATCGGGTTCACGAGATATAAGCATTTAAGTAAAAAGTTAGTGGTCAGGCGCATAGTCTCTTTCACCCAAAACCGCTGGTATGAATTCGATGAATTTAAAATGGGACCATCTACAGAATGTCTCCTAGATGTGTGCAAAATTTCATCAAAATCGGTCGAGTAGTTTCCGAGATTTGCGCGTTACAAGGAATCGGTTTTACAGACAGACAGACAGACAGACCGACAGACGGACACAAAACCACATTTACTCAGTAGGTTATGAAACGTCCAGAAATATGAAAAAAATTGAAATCGGAGCAAAAAAATATTTTTTTTTACAAAAACGAACACAATACTTCCGATTTCTAATATTAGAAATTTCTCGGAAGTAAAATTGCTTCATACAATTTTGAGCTTCATACAATTTTGATTTTTGAAAAGATAATGATAATGAAAGTACCTGCATAAACATACATACTTTATCAATATTATAAGATAAAAGCTGTTACATAAGCTGCATTGGTCAGAATTTTTTTAAACTTCATGAACTTAACAACTATTAAGCTCATGAAGTTTTTTGAATTTTTGGTTCATACAAAAAAATAATAGAAAATTAGGTACACCAAGAACTTTAAGTAATTGGGTTTCCAAATTACTAAGTAGAAATCAAATGAACTTGTAAGTACCATTAACACAACACCTAGATAACTGGTAGCCCCACTGGTGGGACAACTTAAAAATATACTTTTTCCACTAGCAGTGTCATGATTGTACACACTGTAAATGGTTCCGGTTCTGTATGTGTTAAGGCAAGCTAGCAATATCCCTTCTTGTATTATTGCAGATGGTAATCAAGAACTACCGGACAACGACCCCAAGGCAAAAGACTTGTGCCACAAAGTATCTTTGTGGCGGGGTGATATCACAGCCCTGGGCATTGATGCCATTGTAAATGCTGCTAACAACGCGTTGCTGGGCGGGGGAGGAGGTGAGAGAGATAGAAAGTGATTTTCTTTTTTTTTATTTATTTATTTATTTAATACATGACAAGTAAATGGTTCAAATATATATATATAACAATGACAGTTTACATAATTCATAATATTTTTAATTGAACTTATGCTAGTTTCTTTTGGCTGTCGTCATCTCACACTAAGGGCCACACCTATGAAGTATGGTCCTTAATATTACTTGTTTCTTTTTCTTTCTTTTTTGATTTATAACTCTCTTTTTTTTTGGTTGCCTCTTTTTTGTTGTTGATATAACTGTCTCTTTATTTTGTTGTTGACATTTTTCTTTTTCGATATATGCATCGACAACGATTTTTAGTTACAACAGATTTAAATATATATGATACCAGCCATGTCAAGCCAAAAGACAAAACACAAATCGTTGTCAAATTCGAACCCACGTGATGCTGGCTATATCTGGCCCAACCCAGGCTGTGTCAGGTTAATGTATGTCTCTGGTTTGTGAGTTTCCAGCAAATAGAAGGTAAAATTCCCGTCTCTAATTTAATGTCTCATGACAAAGAATGAATGTCTCAGGTTCAAAATAAACGGGTAAAAAGTTAATAATAATAACACAACCTGGATAAAAAGGACTTGTGTGAGCAGCAAACCTGAATAAACTAAGAAAAACTTTTACTTTAATTAATAGGGTTTCCTGCTCAAAAAAAAAATATACACTTGAGAGCAACAAAAGCGAATCAAACTTTTTCCTCCACTAAATCTGCGATATCTTCAAAATTACTATTTCTATCGAGTCGTAAGATATCTCAAAATGCTGTAAATTTTGTTTTCTACAATTTCATAATTTGATTCTTAAAAAAACACCTACCAGAAGCCGTAAAATTCAAATTTTTCTACAGGGTGTCAAAAAAGAAGAAAAACATGATTTTTTTATGTTTAACAAAAGAAGTTATAACATGGGAAATCAACAAGATTCATTCGTAACAATGGTGAATCAGTATTTTGTGTTGTCTCCCCGAGCTCTAATCACAGCATTCATTCGATTTGGCATTGACTGGATCAAAACAATCACAATATCTTGGGGCAACCTCTACCATTCTTCGGTGAGGGTGATCTTGAGCTCTGCTACAGTCTGGGGAGCCGGTATTCTGCCTCAAACACTTCGTTTGAGTCGGTCTCAAAGATCCTCGATCGGGTTGAGGTCGGGACTAAGAAAGGGCCAGTCCAAAGTGTCAATATTCTCCTCATCCAGGAACTCCCGAACACAATTAGCCGCATGTGGGCGGGCATTGTCGTGCCTGAGGAGGAAGTGGTCGTCCATACTTTGAGCGAGAGGAACCACATGGGTCTGCAGGACTTCGAGAAGCTGGAATTCAACCAAAGAGAGCTTCAAATGGACCCAAACTCTCCAGAGAGCACAGGGAAAGGAGACTCAGATTCGCCATAGAACACGTGGATTGGATACCCCAGCAATGGCGCTCTGTTCTCTTCACTGATGAATGCCGGGTGTGTTTGTTTGGTAATGACAGAAGGAAAAGAGTCTATAAAAGAGCGGGAGAAAGGTATGCTGAGTGATGCATCACAGAAACTGTCAGTTTCGGCGGTGGTTCCTGTATGGTGCGGGGTAGGATTACAACTGAAAGAAAGACTGAATTGGTTTTCACCACATGCGGTGCGGGAGGTGACCTGAACAGTCAGAGATACATTGATAACATCCTGCAGACCCATGTTGTTCCTCTCGCTCAAAGTATGGGTGACCAGTTCCTCCTCATGCACGACAATGCCCGCCCACATGCGGCTAACTGTATTCGGGAGTTCTTGGGTGAGGAGAATATTGACACTTTGGACTGGCCCTCTCTTAGTCCCGACCTCAACCCGATCGAGGATCTTTGAGACCGACTCAAACGAAGTGTTTGAGGCAGAATACCGGCTCCCCAGACTGTAGCAGAGCTCAAGATCACCCTCACCGAAGAATGGTAGAGGTCGCCCCAAGGTATTGTGGTTATTTTGATCCAGTCAATGCCAAATCGAATGAATGCTGTGATTAGAGCTCGGGGAGACAACACAAAATACTGATTCACCATTGTTACGAATGAATCTTGTTGATTTCCCATGTTATAACTTCTTTTGTTAAACATAAAAAAATCATGTTTTTCTTCTTTTTTGACACCCTGTAGAAAAATTTGAATTTTACGGCTTCTGGTAGGTGTTTTTTTAAGAATCAAATTATGAAATTGTAGAAAACAAAATTTACAGCATTTTGAGATATCTTACGACTCGATAGAAATAGTAATTTCGAAGATATCGCAGATTTGGTGGAGGAAAAAGTTTGATTCGCTTTTGTTGCTCTCAAGTGTACATATTTAAAGCAGGAAATTATAAGCTAGAAATTTTTGACGGTCCCTTGAGTTCGTGTTTAGCCTGGTTTGACTTAATTTTTTTATTAGTTTTTTTTTTGATCTCCAGTGGATGGTGCAATTCATCGCGCGGCAGGTCCTGAGCTGAAGCAGGAATGTAAAACTCTCAGAGGCTGTGAGACAGGAGATGCCAAAATCACTGCAGGCTACAAACTGCCTGCTAAGCGTAAGTGAACACTTGATACTGTGTCACTACTCTGTATGGATCATACGTATTTCACTATTCAGTTCAGCAAAGATTTAGTGAAGTGAGTTTTAGTAGTTGTGACATCACGAAAGTGATAACACATTTTTTTTTTTTTTTTTTTTTTTTTTTTTTTCTACTTTTTTTTATCTATACTGCCCGAATAAGAATAACGATTCTCATTATTCTAGCCAGTAAGTTCAACAAGTATGCCATCAAAATCCGAAATGAGAGGATAAATCATGTGCCGGCTGGGTTTCGAAACCGCGACCTCTGGATTACCAGAACGAGGCTTTGACCACTGAGTCACCGGGACTAATAATTTAAAACATTGCTATGTTTAGTTTTTAATTGAATTTTAATTAATTATAATACGAGTATTTGAAAATGTGTACAACGTGAAAAATTGTATAAATTTCATTGCTTGATTTTTTTTAAGTTACGGAAACACTTTGAGTAGGTATATATTTAAATATTAAATGTTATGCACATCGTCAAAGGTTGGCATAGAAGGGAATGAGCCCAGCACACTGGCAGCGTTTCCTCTTTGAAATTGATTGTATGACTACAACTATGACATTTTACCAGTAGAAAAGTAAATTTCATGAATCATTTTCCTACTATTCTGTTCCAGATGTGATTCACACAGTGGGGCCTGTAGGTGAGAAGCCCCCACTACTCGAGTCTGCGTACCAGAGATCTCTGGAAGTGATGAAAGAGAACAACCTGAGAACCATTGTAAGTCCAAAAGTTTTAGAAATCATTTTTGGAGCTGGATTACCAGTGATCTACTGTTAATTTGTATAACATTATTTCTTCTTCATAATGATGTCAGTCTGTTGATTAAATATAAATTATATATTTGTTATTGAAGTAAGTAAAAAAAAAAATTTCGGACGATTTCACAGCTTCATCCAGAAACGGACTCTTTCATGAAAGAGCTTCTGGTTAGAGTGGGTATAGCATTGGTTAATCCCTCCCAAATAGCCCAGACGGGCCATCAAAGACACATGACCGGGAAAGAGGATGAGAGTGGTTTTCTCCCTGGCCACACTAGATCCCAGGCTGACCTTCGTGGTTCAGTGGTTAAGAGAATTGGTTGCTAACCCAGGGGTTGCGGGTTCGAATACAGGCCAGAGCGGAAAAACCTGACCGAGTTTTCCGTTTCCGGAATAGTATGGATGTAAAGGTAAAGTGCCTGAAGTAATGCGAAAGCGGTTCCGGGGCACAACTACCTTTAAAAAAAGAAACCAATTAAGAAAGGTCTCACTGTTATTGGTATAGTGTTTTGGTTTAAACCCTACAACTAGGTCTTATAATAATAAAAGATCCACAGCCCCACTATCGACAATAACAGATACATAATTAACAGTACCAGTATCTTGCAAATGCTTGTAATTTAATTATTTATTTTTTCAACTTTCTTAAAATAGACATTTTCTGAAAAATTATCCCTTAGGTACTGGGCTATTTAACCTACTAAAAAATTAACCACACAGTGACCTAAAATTTTGAGTCAAGCAAAATTTGGTGTCACTATCTTATGCTTGACTCATTGCATAATGCATACTTCAATAGTTTACAGGAGTGCATTAGGTTGAAATTTCAACAATAATAATCAATAATATCGCCTTATTTATATTACCTGATAAAGACTACTAATGAGTACCACTAGTCCAGCAGTACACCCAGGATGTATTACTATGTGGTCAAAATCCTAATACTCACCCACCACTTAGCTACCGGGACTGACAAGTCTTCCGCTTCGAAAATTTCATGCTAATTTCTTTTCCAATTTTATCTTCAGTATGATTATTTGTAATAATAATAATAAATTCATTTTATTGTACTTTTTACACCATATGACATGTATACAGTCACTTAAAACTAAAAGTAAAATTAAAACTTAAAAAAAGTGAAGTACATTGTGCATTAAAAAAATAATAATAATGAAAATAATAATAATAAAATGTAAAAAAAATTGATTTCTTATTTATTTTCCAGGCATTCCCTTGCATATCAACTGGTGTTTACGGTATGTCCATCTATTTTACTTTTATTATCTACATATAAATGTTTAATTTTTTTGCCTAGAGTGTGAAAAGTTGATTGAAAGGACAGTATGTACTCTCGATCTCGATTTTGTAACCCTATGGTCTTGATGTCACCGATCAAGGAGTCTTTTGTTTTCCAGTAGTCACTATATGCGCGAGTGGTGTTGTGCACTAGCCTTGACCTGGGTTTGAATCCCAGCTGAGTTGGAAATTTGCGCCTTTGTACTTTGGATTCTGCGGGACCCACGCATACCTCGCGAGAAAAATTGAGTAGCTGCTTTGATGTGGTCAGCGACCAGTCGACGGAGTTATGGATAAGCTATAAGATAAAACAGATACGGGAAAAGTAATTAAATTCTTCGCTTACCACTAAAATTGTGATATAATTTCACAGAGAAACACATTCATTTATTTTATTGTTTTCTTCATTACCTATTTTTCCAGGATATCCTCAATCCAAAGCAGCCCAAGTAGCTCTGCGCACTGTCTACAACTTTCTCGTGAAGAATCCTGAATCCGTAAGTAGTATACAATGGAACAAAACTTTTTCCAATATTCTAGCATGGATAAGGACCCAAGAACAATTATCGATCATTCGCGCTGTCTCTCTTAGACTCAGAGGTACTAGAAAAACTGTAAGGAGTCTACCTTATGAAGATGGAGCTGGATTACCAGTGATCTACTGTTAAAATGTATACCATTATTTCTTCTTCATAATGCTGTCAGTCTGTTGATTAAAATATACCCATCTTTCATCAAAAAAGAATACAATAGAAATATGCTGCTATACATGATTCAGTGAATTGCGTCGTAAGGGACACCTCCCTGAGCAGATAATGTATTGTGTCCCTTACAAACAACTGTAACCAAAGCTATGTCGGCTCTGGGGTACGAACCCACGACCTTCCACATTGCAAGCGAGTATCTTATCACAAATTAAAAGAACAATGTACTGCATACATTTTTTTTCTGTTGTTGTTGTTGTAGCCAGCCTAGCTAAAGCTGGAGGGGGGTGGGGGGTTATGGTCCACATATTTCTATGTGCGATCAACCATCGCATCGTGAGGACTTGGACTTTCTCTTTACAAGCCATTAAAACCTTAGGAGCCAGCGTCGATGGCATGTTGAATACACCGGTTCCCTTCAGAACACCGAAGTTAAGCGACATCCAGCGAGGTTAAGACTTGGATGGGTGACCATTCAAATTCTAATTCTCGTGACGCTGGCTTTTCCCGGCCCCACTCAGGCTGGGTGAGGTCAATGTGAGTAGCAGGTTTGTGAGTTTCCTGCGAATGGAGGGTAAAACCCCCGTCGTGATATGACCATGGCAGTTGAAAGCGACGTTAAAACCCCACTTAAAAAAAAAAAAAAAAAAAAAAAAAAAACCTTAGGAAACTGCAAACTAGCCTGGCTTGTAAGGATTGGCCAGTCAGTTCTCTGTTTATAGTCTTAAAATATAAATGTCAAAGTCACTGACTGACCACTCACTGATCATCGCTCTACAGCCCAAACCATAAGTCCTAGGAAGCTGAAATTTGGTAGGTAGCTTTGTCTTCTAG
>CM044959.1:43331022-43382735 GCA_024516035.1 Bactericera cockerelli
TCTTACAACTTCGAGTACCCACATGATAGTTTAAGAGAATATCTACAGGGTGGTCCATGGGACAATATTAGTTAATCCACCATAACTTTTTAATATCATTAAAAATCAAAGTTTTTCTTGCACATTTAGTCTTTATATATAATATTACGTCTTTTTGACTGCCCATATACAGGGTGTTACAAAAAAATTATGTCTCACCCTGTACAACACTTTAGTTTTGTTTTTCGATATGACATACAAAAAATGTGTTAAATTAAACGAGAATTATTAATCTTAAATAAAAAATTAAAAAACACGGTTTTAAAAAAAATCAAGTCATTATTTCACTTGTGAACCACCCTGTATAATTTTTTTTTGATACCAATGAAAAGTGCGTGTATTCATTACACAAACACTCTATTCTTGTTATCGAAAAAATTAAAAGAACTTGAGTTATTCGAGATTTAGAAAAAAAATTGGTCGAAAAAAAACCACCATGTATGTAATTGTAATATTTTTGTTTAAAAAAGTACTTAGGAACCATTTAGAAGTAAAATTATCAAATAATATTCAGGTCAATCCATTTAAAAATCGAAAGTTGACACCTCAATTTTCTGACTTTTAAACCACCCTGTATAGAAAAAATTTCATGACTGAAACCGCATAATTAGGACATGTACCCTAAGATTTTTTATTTTTCAACAACTCTTTCAGGGGCCGAGTAATTTGAGGTTAACTGACCGACGAACCGAAGGATCGACAGACAGACAGACGGACACAAAACCAAAGTTGCTCAGGAGGTTATGAAACGTCCAGAAATATGAAAAAAATTGAAATCGGAGCAAAAAAATATTTTTTTTTTTTTACAAAAACGAACACAATACATTCGATTTCTAATATTAGAAATTTCTCGGAAGTAAAAAAAATATGAATCTTTCAAGTCCTTCACGATTGTTGGGGGGTCTCGAAAAAAGGGTTCCCGTTGTCGAAAATAGGCCTAGGATGTCAAACAAAAAGTCAAATCAATTTTTTTTTTTTTTTTTTTTGACTTGTGTGTTTTTTTTTGACTTGTAGAGTTCATTTCTGCAATAAAAATCTCAATTTTTGGAATTCATGTGGAACTTTTCGCTGGCTGAAAGTACATGAAATTCATGGGAACTATGTTTTCCGTAATCTTACAGTCTTCTGGGCTGTCTCTTTCTTTTGGCATTCGGAGCGCCCTTGATCAAGTTTTGTTTTATTAATGTCGATTTCTATGTATTCTATATAAATAAAACTTGATCTAATATGTTCAAAAATACATCACAACATAATTATTATTAGACCTATAGTTATGTTATATGTTTCTCACTTTCCATTTTTATCACTTTCTCCAAACCTACTTTTCTTTCTCTCTTTATTCTCTTTCTTTTTAATCTCTTCATCCCTTTTTGTTTTTTTGTTCTTTTCTCTTTCTCTCTCATTTCCTTACTCTCTCTCTCTTTCTCTGCATTCATCTCTCTATCTTTCTCTCTTTCTCTTCTATCCCTCGCTGTTTCTCTTGCAAGCATACCCATATGTTGAAGTTCTCAGGAGTTTAATGAACATCCTTGAATACACTTCATATGAGGATAAGCAGATAAATAAAATGGAAAGTGTTAGGACCGACCATTATATATTTTTCCTACCGTCCTTCCTTTATTCAAAATCGATACATAACTCGCGAGCCGCCCGCGCATTCTATATTATTAATACGCGCGAGCCGCCATAGAATCTGGAGATCTGGAGAACTGACCTCTGCAACAGGTTCAACACCTACACCTAATCAGTCTGTAGTCTGTCATCATCGTCACCTCGTTATCGCCGAATCTACTTTGAATCCATCGTGAGTGCGCTTAATCTATCTCTCAATCTATTATCTTTGTAAACGGTGACGATCGCGAGCAATCAGCTAACAATACAAAGGCTAAATTCTTGTCCTTCTAACACTGTCTCTACATATTTTGGTCCTTCGGGCCGGATTGCATTTAATTAATTTGGTTTAATTAGTGAAATTTACCGGCTCTTTGGTTTTAGTTTGTGAGCTCAAGTTTTACCTTTGTTAAGTACCTCGTGATTTTATCGCTAATCGCTAATCATTTTTATCGTTATCTCTTGTGTTTTTGGATCTAATCTCTCACACAGTATTGTATCTTGGTAAGATCAAACCATTTTATCTCTCCTTTATCTCTCGTTATCTATCATTTTTACCAATTTATCAAATCCATCTAATCATCCAAAATTTTAATTTTGGTAGCTTGGGTCGGCCATTTCAAATCTAGTCATAACGAGATTTGACGCGTTGTGATCTAGTAGGCGTCCCTTTTGTGAACTTCCAATTATCAGCTGTTAACATCGGCTGTTTAATATCAGCTGTATCTTATCAGGTGTTATCTCTAACGAATTTCAAATCAAAACAAAACAAATCTGAAATTTCAAATTTTCAATTATTTGTTTTTCAACTGGGAAAATTTTAAAATTTTATTTTATGCAATCTTAATTGAGATCAATTTATTTGAATAATACCTTAGTTAAATTTTGCACATTACTACTTGATTAATTGCTTATGTACACACTTATTTATTGATTATTGAGAATCATATCAACTGTCTCAATATTTCAAGTTATCAAATAAGTCATGATCTCTCAGCTTGAGAACCTATCTTAATAATAATGTAAGTACATCATAATTATTTTTTATAATTTAACTTATAATCCAGTGGGACTTCACTGCCTTTAGTGAACCAGTTATTTTTATTTTAAAAGTTTTTTATAATGAAATATTTTTACACCTACCCATATTTATAATTTAAAGTACTGTTCTTATCTATCATTTTATCAGTGCTTAATAAATTATCTAATTTAGCAATAATGTTTGCAACCACTTGCTAATATTATTGATTAAAGTTATTTTCAGTGTTTTTTCCCCAATTATTTTGAAATTTATTTTTTCTTTTTCATTATCAGTTGTAACTTAAATCTTGACTTTACGTCAGTTTTACTTTTGGTTTATTTTCTTTTGAAATTTTTATTTTATGCACCTAATGTGCAATTCATACTGGTTTATTAGATTTTCACCAAATTTAAAGTGTTTCTTTTATCAATAATTCAAAGTGTTTTTTCTCTAAATAATTTAAATACTTTATTATAATTAAGTTAACTTGTGTTAATATTTTTTTTTTTTTTTCTTCTCTTTTCTCAATTATTTAAAGTGTGTTTATACTTTTTCAACATTTTAAAAAAATGTGTTTAATATTTTTATTTTTTTTTTTTTTCTCTCCACTTTTCAAGGGATTTAATCTCCTTAATCATTTAAATTGTGTTTATACTTTTTCAATATTTTAAAAATTGTGTTTAGTATTTTTATCATATTTAAAAATGTTTATTGGTATTTTTGGCATAATTACTAAGTAAGTACCTAACTATCAAGATCACATTTTTTTTTTTATTTTGCCTTTACCTGTGAGCAAGTTGAAACATGGCTCCCACAGTGAAAGAGCAAGTGACAATTGCTATCAAGAATCGGAATAGATATTTTGAACGCATACAACGCTGTTTTGATTCAAGTAAAGATCCAACCAAAGTGAACGACTTCAAAGTTAGGGCAGCTAAAATTGATGATATTTTTAGTCTGTTTGAGCAAAGTATTGATATCATTGAAAAGTTAAATCTACAAGTTGATGCAGGTGATGAAGTTGAATGTACTAAAAGTTTAGAATCAGCTGAAGACCTTTATTACAGAATCAAAGCACATGAAAGCTCTTTAAAAGAACATGAAGACCCAGATCTGAATCAAACACTACTAAACCCTCATCAAAATCAGCTACCCAAGATCAGACTACCAACCATCACTGTACCTACATTTAGTGGAGATGTTTCATCATTTCCTGCATGGCGCTCTCTCTACGATCAACTTATCCACAACAATGAGGAACTCTCGGACATACAGAAGTTTTCGTATCTCAAATCATATGTTCAGAGTTCTGCTGCCAGTTGTATTGAACACATACCATTTGTTGCAGGCAATTATCCTCTTGCGTATCAATCACTGATAACCCGTTTTGCTAAGAAGCGTATCTTAGCTAACGCATATTTATCAAAAATCATGAAGTTTCCAGCTCTCCAATCAGACAATATCAAATCATTGCGACACTTTCTAGATGTGTTTCATGTCAACGTAGAATCCATCAAAGGACTTCAAATCCAGGATTTAGGTGAGTTTATCCTGTTACAATTAGGCTTGCGTTCTTTGGATGAAAAAACCCGCCTAGAATTTGAGACTGATAAAATTGAGGTAAACTTTCCTACATTTGACAGTCTAGTGAAGTTTGTGCAACATAAATGTTCAATTTTGGAACTCACCAATGATCAAGCAACATCAAGTTGCAAGTTACCACAAGTTACAAATCGGAAAACTCTTGTCACTACTCAAGTTACAAATCAACCAAATATTAATTATTCTAGTTTTCCTAAAAACAAACCACCATCATCATCTTCTCGATTCACATGTTCTGTCTGCAACTCAGGTGAACATCGTATTGCATCATGTCCTAAATTTTTGAAAATGGACACCTCTCAGCGTTTTAATCAGGTCAGAGCATTAAAATTATGTTTTGCTTGCCTCAGCTCTACTCATTAGGCCGGAGTGAAAAAAATAATTTTGGAATTTGAAAACGCCTAATATGTCAAAAGTTGTGATTTTGTGAGTAGATCAATCCCTGAAAGTTTCAAAAATTAAAAAAATGATCTTGAGTCTCCACATTGAGCTTAAAGTTTTTGCTATTTTTGAGTATGCAATTTGAAGGGGCATCATCGGTTTTTACCCTTTATTGACCTCTGACATGAAAAGTTTTCATTTTACAAAAAAAGTATTGTATTAAATTGTATTGAGAACAATTTTCTGTATCATTTAGTATAATAAAACGTCTCTCTATGATGTACAGTTAAAGAGATAGAACACTAACAGTTATGACTCTTGTTGAAAACTTATGAAAATTATAATTTTTGGGACACTCCGCTTCTAAAAAATCATAAAATTATTATTATCTTATATGATAACGAGTATCATATTTATTAAAGACATTACCAGAAAGAACAAACAATGAAAAGTACTAAATTAAGGATCAAAGGTTTTATATTTTCAAATGATTATCATTCATTTTATGTATTACCAAAAAAATCTTTTTTGTGCTACACACAGGAATATTTTTACGGTTCTTTTGTCGAGCACGAATAAATTGGTCTCGGGCAACTTCGCCACAAACAGATTGTGATGCCTCAGTTACCATTACCAGCCTGATACGCCTTTCCACAGCTTGAGTGTGGCTGCTGGCATGGGAGTTTGAGAGCATCGAACTCCGTTTGGGATCGGATGAGGCATATAATTTCCTCATCAGTCAGGTTCAAGGTGGCAGCTAAATCCAGTGGATTTTCCCAACTGATATATGAGGTTGAAGTAGTCATCAGCTTCAAAATTATGAGGAGACAATTGGGGCTGGGGGACTTAAAACATAGAGGAGACCAGCAGTCTGGCTGGGTGACTATAAACAGGGAGTAGACCAGCATTGGCTTGGTTCGGGGGGTCCTTGTCAATTAATAGACTCGTTGTAAAGACAGTGGTAGGAGTGCTGAATCATTCCTCCATTGTCTGGCTACCATCGTTCACATTATCTTTATGAAGCTTGCGGGATTTTAAAATTCTACCCAATGCTTGTTCTCGCACATTAGAGCGCGAATCCTTAATTATAATAACACACTTTAGTGAAGGTAATCACCGGGCGAGGTTAGTGCTCAAAGCATTTTCTACCACCTCACCCTCAGAGTCTTATTATTATGTGGTCACAAGCACAAATTAATGAGGAAAAGTTCTTTCACTGGGTGGGATTCGAACCAACGGATCCCTACGCTACCTGGTTTACCAGACTAGCGCGTTAACCACTTGACTAAAAGTGCACCTTAGCATTGCAAGAAGTACAAGTTGAGAAGTTATCATATTTGTGTTAATCAATTTCGTGATATCACAACTACTTAAACTCGATTTACTAATTCTACGCTGAAACCGGACATGAACCACCGACCTCTAGGTTACAAGTCCGCAACCTTATCGATCAAGCTACTTGGTCAGTTTGCGAGAAGAGTATTTTCAAAGTAAGCAAAATACGCGTTTCTCTGTATCACATCAAACATAAGTTTTTTGTATTGTATAGACAAGAAAGAACATTTCTTAATCATTTTAAATAAATGCATGGGCCTTTCTGAGCTATTTTTTTTTAATTTATGTAATCAGCAAGAAGTTATATCTTTTACATGAAGTGCCTCAATAACGCTCTGTAGGAAAAGAGGGCCAAATATTAAAAACTTTCAGTAGGGCGGCTGCAAATTAAAAAAAAAAAACAATTTAAAGTTATAATTAAAAGATTTAATACATGTAATATTAACTATCAATCAAAACGATTATTATTCTTAGGTTATACTGACATGATATGGGTATTTCATTTCATACAAAAATTAGTTAGTTATTTTATTTAAACAACCAAGTCAACCTAGAAAAATTTGATCCGTAATATCCGTATGGTGGTACCTTGAGTACCTAAATTTTTTAATTATGTTTTCTTTTTTAGTTTTTATTTTATTTCCTTTATCTTATCTTATTTTGTTTTACCATTTGTGTTCATTTTTATATTTTTTCTATTTAATTTTTAATTATTTGCCTGAGTTGGAACTTTTTCTGGGTGAAATAGTAGTGTACTCCAGTACTCCACCCTTGTAAGAAATAAATAAATAACAAATGCACAAATTAATTTGAACAATCATTTTCACATAGAAAGAAAGATCTGAAAACTCAGTTTTGTACTGCTTTAATTACAAAGCTACAAATTGGAGACGAGACCGGACAAGAACAAGCGAGAAAATGTCAGTAAGCATTAAATTTATTTTTGCGCACAGTTACCTACATAGATTTTATATACATACATGTTACTTGTACTCGTATAATGTAGGAAGATGTCTTAAATAACCAACTAAATATAGATAACAACGTAAATCTTTTATCCTGAAAAAAGTAGGCCTGAGTTGTACCAGCACCTATGATATGGACTAATAACCTACCATATTATTATGATTTTCCGAAGTTTCTGCTAGAGTTACAATTGTTTATGTTCTAGCTCATAGATAGTACATCATAGAGAGAAGTTTCAAGGAATTAAAATATAGAAAAAATTGTTTACAACATAATTTTATTTATTATCTTTTTTTGTATAATGAACACTTTTCATGTTAGACGTGCTTCAAGTGCAAAAACCGATGATGCCCCTTCAAATTGCATACTCAAAAATAGCAAAAACTTTAAGCTCAATGTGGAGACTCAAGATCATTTTTTTAATTTTTGAAACTTTCAGGGATTGATCTACTCACAAAATCACAACTTTTGACATATTAGGCGTTTTCAAATTCCAAAATTATTTTTTTACCCCCCTGTTTCACTCCGGCCTACTACTCATTCAAAATCAGAGTGTCACTCTACCTACCAGTGCCGTGTATGTCGGAGCACCAACCATCACTCACTACTCCACCAAATGGACACAGGAGGCAACGTGAATGCTGGAGCCACAACATCTCGTGTTAATATTCATGAAAATCAACAATCATCATTTCCATCATCTCGTCAAAGAGGAGATCAATCTTTTACAGGATTGCTTCCAACTTCTAGTTCACATGTGAATAATACCAATCAGCGTAACGTGTCAAGTGAACCTCAACCTACTCATCAGGTTTTGTTAGGCACAGCTACAATTGAAATCAAAGATGCCTTTGATCAGTGGCACTCTATCAAATGTATCATAGATGCCGGGTCTCAGATATCTGTTATCTCTCAACGATTAGCTCAACTATTAAAACTCCCTATTAATTCTTCTAGTATTCAAGTTTCAGGAGTTGGATCAGATCAGCCATTGAAAGCTAGGGGAGAATTATTTTGTGATGTCCGATGTCCGTCCTCATCCAGACACCAACATGTCAACAAAATCTATCTCACTGAAAGTTGTCATCTTGCCCAAGATTGCTGGTGATCTTTCAGTCAAAGTCAGTTCAGCGGTATTAGAACAATTCTCTCATCTAAAGCTAGCTGATCTGTCCTATAAAACTTCTTATCCTATGAATTCATCCATAGACCTGCTCATTGGTGCTGAGTATTATGGTCAACTTATTGATATCTCATCATCCATGATAGTTGGTAACCCTTCCGCTATTCCAACTGTGTTTGGATGGCTTTTAATTGGTAAAGCACCAGTATCATCATCAAATGGAACATGTCATTCTCTTTTCATTACAGAAGATCCTCTAGCTGCTCAGTTACAGAAATTCTGGGAAATTGAAGAAGTTCCTGATTATCAACCCAAAGATCCAGAAGAAATTGCTTGTGAAGAGCATTTCTTAACCACGCATCAGAGGGACCCCAGTGGCAAATATGTTCTGCGTCTGCCATTCAAAGGTCTGACCTCACCAGATCTAGGATCTAATCGAGACGTAGCTCTCACGCGTTTAACTTCTCTTGATAGGAAGTTAAACAAAAATCCAGAGTACAAAAAGATGTACGATGACAATTTAAAGTCATATCTCAAACCGGGTCATATGACTATCGCTCAGGAACCATCTAACTATCTATTAGTACACAAATCAACCTCATCTACCACTAAACTACGAGTAGTTTTTTGATCCCAATATAATGAGTGACTCAGGTAAAAATCTCTCCAACAGTCTTATGGTGGGTCCCAAGTTACAGAAAGATATAAGTGACTTGCTCATACATTTCAGGTTAAACAATGTTGCAATGACCTGCGACATTGAGGCGATGTATCGGTGCATCTTGATACATCCTGAAGACCGGAAGTACCAGCACATTCTGTGGCATGGTGAGGACCCCAAGACAATCACTGAGTACGAGTTGACCACAGTCACTTTTGGACTACCACCTAGCCCATATCAGGCGCAGCGAGTTTTGCAGCAGCTGGCATTGGATGAAGGCCATCATTTTCCAAAGGCGGTTGAGGTACTATGCAACTATGTGTACGTAGATGATCTGGTAATGGGAGCAGCTTCAGTGGAAGACGCTCTGGATCTTAAAAATCAAATCATATCTCTATTATCAAAAGGCGGCTTTAAAGTAAGAAAGTGGGCCTCATCACATTCTGCTGTGTTAGTGGACATGGCAGAAGAACTGTGTGAAAAACCTTATCGGTTTTTGGAGGGAGGGGAAGAAGCTATAAAAGTCCTGGGGATACAGTGGTGTCCTACCAGAGATGTATTCTTCTATATGGTGAATGAAAAACCTACCCCTTCTAATCTATCAAAACGTCAAGTTTTATCTTTTGTGGCGAAGATCTTTGACTGCAATGGCTATTTGAGCCCAGTCACTGTGTGGATGAAGATCTTCTTACAGCAGTTGTGGCTGCAAACTAATCTCTCATGGGACACACCGTTGTCTCAATCAATGACCGAACAGTGGCAAACCTTTACAAATCAAGTACCTTTGTTGAAGAACATTAAAATTCCACGTCATATCGAAAGTGGAAACACAAAATCCATAAGTCTCGTTGGATTTGGAGATGCTTCTGTGGCAGCTTATGCTTGTGTTGTCTATTTGCGCATTTGTTATCAGAATGATGAAGTGAAGACGTACCTCATCCGCGCTAAAAGCCGAGTGGCGTCCCTCAAAGTACAGACAATTAATCGGCTAGAGCTAAACGCTGCTCTTTTACTTGTAAAGGTAATTAAATCACTTGGATTTTTATCTCCAAGACTATCAATTGATCAAACTTATCTCTTTTCAGATAGTGCAGTGGTACTATCTTGGTTACAAACTCCGCCCTATCGTCTCAAGATTTATGTGGCGAATCGTATCACTCAAATTCTAGAATCATCAGAACCTGCTCAGTGGAGACATGTAACATCGGAAAATAATCCAGCTGATCCTGCCAGCAGAGGATTGATGCCGAATCAGCTGATCAACAATGGACTTTGGTTTCGAGGACCCTCATTCCTTAAAAAACCTCCGGAAACCTGGCCAAAGCCACTCACTACTGTGGAGGAACCAGTACCAGAGCTCAAACCTTCAGCGGCACTCCTCATCAAGACAGAGGAAAATAGTCTGATGAAGACAGTGGAAAAGTTTTCATCTCTGACAAAACTTAAGCGAGTCATGGCATTTGTCTTAAGATTCATCAATAAATGTCGCAAACGCGAGTCATCTAAAAGCTCTAGTAATCTCTTGTTATCATTAACCGAACTTGATAGTTCATTGACCGTGATCATTAAATTGACCCAATCTCATCATATGAGTGAGGAAATCAAATCTCTGAAATATGGACAAGGGTGTTCAAATCTACGCAATCTCTCTCCATTGCTCAATTCATCCGGGTTGCTTGCTGTGGGGGGGAGACTTCGTAATGCTCCAATACCTGAATCTGCCAAACATCCCATTTTGATCCCTGGAAAATCTCATCTGGCAACCTTGCTTGTGAGATATTATCATTCTGTGACATTGCATGGTGGACCCAAAGTGGTTCAATCTTTGTTACAGCAACATTACTGGATAATTGGAGCAAGAAATCTCATCCGAAGACTAGTTTTCAAATGTATTGACTGCTTCAGAAAACGACCAACTCTCCGTCAACCAATGATGGCGGATCTTCCCGTATCACGATACAGTCAAGGACGACCATTCTTGAACGTGGGTATCGACTACGCGGGTCCATTTACCTATAAAACAGGACCAAGGCGAAACTCTCCGCTGGCCAAATGTTGGTTTGCAGTGTTTGTGTGCATGTCCACAAAGTGCATCCATTTGGAATTGGTCAGTGAATTGTCAACGTCTGCATTTTTGGCCTGTTTGGATCGATTCTTGGGACGCCGTGGTCTACCGACCAACATCTTCAGCGATAATGGGACAAACTTCCAAGGTGCTGCGTCCTATCTCTCTGATGTACACTCTTTTCTGCGTTCAGCGGATACCACCATTCATCAGTTTCTTCAAACCAAAGAAATTCAGTGGAATTTCATACCCCCAAGTGCTCCAAACTTTGGAGGCTTATGGGAAGCAGGGGTTCGCAGTGTGAAGAAACATTTGAGTCATGTTCTTCAAGGACAAACATGGACCTTTGAAGAAATATCTACCTTTCTCGTGCGCATTGAAGCAATTCTTAACTCTCGACCGATCTGTTCGTTAAGTTCCAGTCCAGACGATGGCGTAAACATCCTGACGCCAGGACACTTTCTTATTGGAGCTCCCTTACTTTCTCGACCAGAGAGAGACATAGCCGAAGAATTCATCCCACCGCTCAAACGTTGGCTTCTTGTCTCTCAAGCTACCCAGAGTTTCTGGAAACGCTGGAAGGCGGACTATCTAAACTCGTTGATTCAACGTAACAAGTGGACAACTACAACGGACAACATCAAACTTAACGATGTGGTACTTCTCCATATGCCACATTATCCACCTCAACAATGGCCTCTTGGTATTGTGACCAAGGTCATGCCTGGAGATGATCAAGTTGTTCGTGTTGTCACAGTGCGGACAGCTCATAGTGAGTTGACTCGCCCTGCATCAAAGCTTGCGGTGTTGCCTTTGGGTGACTCCCAAGAGTAATCCAGCCCTCTTATTGAGTGCTTTTGTAAACATGTTATGATCTTTTGAACTTAATGTTCCATTTAATCAATCTTTTTTTTGGTGTTGGTTTTTTGTTACTTTTCTTTTTATCAAGCTAGAATCTTACCTGAGAGATCTTTAGTAAGAAACTCTTTAAACAATTATTCAATTATTAAATTTGGGTACATAATCTAGTATACTTTAGTGTAATCATTATTAAAAAGGTATTCCCCTTTTTTCTCCCTTTTTTTTTCTTACCTGATTATTATTACCAAGGTAGAACACTGTATCTGGGAGAAAATAGTATCCTATTTTGTGAGGGGGTATGTTAGGACCGACCATTATATATTTTTCCTACCGTCCTTCCTTTATTCAAAATCGATACATAACTCGCGAGCCGCCCGCGCATTCTATATTATTAATACGCGCGAGCCGCCATAGAATCTGGAGATCTGGAGAACTGACCTCTGCAACAGGTTCAACACCTACACCTAATCAGTCTGTAGTCTGTCATCATCGTCACCTCGTTATCGCCGAATCTACTTTGAATCCATCGTGAGTGCGCTTAATCTATCTCTCAATCTATTATCTTTGTAAACGGTGACGATCAGGCCCGGCCGGTGCTAAGGAGCTGCGGAACTGCAGCACCCCCAGACGGAAAAGAAAAAGAGAGGTTTTTCTCAAATCCTTAATTATACACAATGAAAAACATACTAATTAATACACATAATTAGTATGATAGGCATTGTAAACAAAGTCTAACTCTTTAGATACTGAAAGAGCGCCTCTATAAATCCCTTTTTAGTCAGGTTTATGTGGCAGCACCCCCAAAACATTTACCCACCGGCCGCGCCTGGTGACGATCGCGAGCAATCAGCTAACAATACAAAGGCTAAATTCTTGTCCTTCTAACACTGTCTCTACAGAAAGAGAAGAGGCAAGTAATAGAAGAACTAAAGAAAAGAAAAATATCTACAAAAGAAGATAGATAGAAAGAAACGGGGAGAGAAAGGAATAGAAGTTATACTCATGAAAGAAAGAGAGAGATAGAAAGTATACTATAGAAAGAAAAAGAGAAAGGTACGCAAGAAATTACTATAATAGACAAAGATGTTATTTGAAGATAGCCAGCGTTGATGGCACGTAGAATACAGCAGTTCTCAACTGTCGCTGAAGTTAAGCAACGTCTAGTGAGGCTAGGACTTGTATGGATGACCATTCAAATTCAAACTCTCGGCTACTTTCGGCTCCACTCAGCCTGGGTGAGGTATCTGGTTTGTGATTTTCCAGGAAATGTTGGGTAAAACCCACATCGTGATATGACCCAAATTAAAAAAAATACTCGAAGATAGAGTTAAGAAAAGATGTATCAAAGGGGAAAGAGAATAAAATGATGCTTAAGTTATGAAGAAAATGAGCTTACATATTCAAACACAATATCTCTTAACCGAAAGCTGTTCCCATGAGCGGAGCGCTCACATACATAGATTACTATCTTCAGTTAGCTGTCAGAAGTGACAAGTTTGGGATTTCGGAAGAGTCCTTATGAAAATTCGCTCCACGGCAGGAAGAGGGAATATTCCCTCGGATGTGAGGATAATAAAATGAAAAGACTTGAGAGTGACGGGGAGATTTACAGAGACGTGAAAGGAAGAGTTGATGAGAAAACTATGGAAGATTAATGTGAGAACTATAGAAGATGTTGTGAAAACTATGGAAGTTGATGTGAGAACTATATGTATAAGATGATGTGAGAACTGTTGAAGATGTCGTGAAAACTATAGAAGTCGATGTGAGAACTATGGTAGATGATATAAGAACTATGGAATATATGATGTGACAACTATGGTACATGATATAAGAACTATGGAAGATGACGTGAAAACTATAGAAGATGTTGTAAAAACTATGGGAGTTGAAGTGAAAACTGTTGAAGATGATGTAAGATCATTCGAATTAGATCCAAACACACAGAAACCAGATTTTACAGGAAAGGTCACAAATACTGACATTCTGATGTAAACAAAAAAAAAGATAACTAACGGTTTTATCATTATCGGAGTATGCCACCAGTTTACATTTGATATCTCCATCAGGGCAGTATTACCCGCCTGCACAGAATCCCTCCATATTGCCCTATACAGGGTGTCCCGTATACAGATGCAAATATTTTGAGGGTAGGTTCAGCCCACCGTGGACTATCATATGAGCGAAACTTGCAGTGGAGCATTTTGCTTCGTTAAAGAGTTATGGCCAAATCCCTGTTTTTCCCACAGGTCTAGAGGTCTCTTGGATCGATGCACGTTTTTAAAGAAATGATAGCCAGTAAGTAATTTTTGAGTTCATGTATGGATAGTCATGCATATTGCCCTTCAAATGCAGTTGGTTGCATAAAAAAATATTGAAATACCAGAGAGATATTTAATCATAAGTTCAATACTTTTCTAAAATTCGATTTTTCCCTTTTTTCCCTTTCGTGAATTTAGAGTGCTTCTACAATTGCAATTCTGCGTATCACTAGTTAAAAAAATACCCTATTATGTTTAATTTTAGAAAAAAGAAAGCTCATTTATATTACTTTAAAGATCATGGAACGCAGTAGGTACACAGAAAGCTCAAAAAACACTTCTCAATCATGATGGAAAATTCAAAGTTGGCTGAATTTTAACAGAATTGGCGCGTAATTTGAAGTCAAAAATTACTTACTGACTATCATTTCTTTGAAAACGTGCATCGATCCAAGTGACCTCTAGACCTGGGGGAAAAACAGGGATTTGGCCATAACTCTTTAACGAAGCAAAATGCCCTACTGCAAGTTTCGCTCATATGATACTCCACGGTGGGCTGAACCTACCCTCAAAATATTTGCATCTGTATACGGGACACCCTGTATACGTATAGTGATACTATAGATAATATTACTAGAGATAAGATGTGTGAGGTTTGAGGTAAACTGAATGTAGGTATCAATTCAGGTAGGTAGATAAAATCTTGGTAAGTTCAACCAAGTGGTTAGGGTCCAAAGTCCAATTTTGTGATACTGCTACAAAACCGAAGGTAGATAACAGAGATGTATAGGTATACAAAATACACAAGTATAGAGATAGTCAACACAATACACTCGTAAAACTTTTCTTTAAAAAAAAAAAAAAAAATATTTACGTCAAAACGATAAAACTTAAAGACGCAAGGTGATGATAGTAAAAAAAATAGATTTTTTTTAACTTAATGAAATGTCAACATAAAATTTTGCGATACATAGAAATTATAAATATTAAAATAAATAGTGAATACAATTTTAACATAGATCCACTCACTCCTATACGGTACACCCTGTAGAAGATGATGTGAAAAATATACAAGCTGATGTAGATAATGTGAGATTTAGGCAAGATGATGTGAGAACTAAGGAAGAAAATGTGCGAAACATGGAAATAAATTGTGCATGGTTTATTATTATCTTAAGAGCTATAAATTTAAAATTGATACCACTAGAGTTTTAAAATATTTCATGAAAAGTGCAGAAAAGCGAAAATCTGAGAATCTAGATGGTCCTGAACAATCCGCAATCTGCACGCAATAGACTAAGTAGTGTTCTTACATCTCCATAAAACAAACAAGGCACACACTATCAAGATACAAAACGTCGCTACACAAAAACACACAACACGATGACACAAGAAGTGTAAAACAACATAAAATACCTGAGACAAGCTAAAAAAAAAGTTTCATAAAAGGATATCATGATTGCACAAAAGCTTATTGTTATATTTCTTCTAACACTCGAGTAAAATCATTATGATTAAAGAGAACATAGGGGCTAGGGGGGCTATCAGAGAAGGCACTGAAGAAATGAGTGATGGAGAGAAGAGAAACAAGTCAATAAGAAAAATTAAAGAAGAAAAAGTAAAGCTGAATGAATACAAATAACGGAGCTTTTTCAGCTTTTTCCAGCTTTTCCACTTGAGAGTCTTTTTTTCCTGCTGAGAAGAAAAATAAGAGTTCGCCTTTCTCTCAAAATGCTGATACTGATTGAGTAGATAATTTTCATTCCAAGTCACGTCCTGAACATTTTAAGCCAAATGAATTAGAGAGGGAGCATCATCAAGGGAGTCAAGAATAAACACGACTTGTCGGCAAAACGGCGGGGAACTACCCTTCGCTTCCTCCATGATTGGCTGGTGGTGGAAGTGGAGAGGATGGATGTACCTGATCGTAATATTATGAACTTATTGGAGGTGTTGAAGGAGAAGAAGAAATGGGGAAGAAAAATGATAAAATATATTTTTTTTTGTATTGTTTTATTTGTGGTGAAGCACAAGGCCTCTTCACAATTTTTGTGGGTGGCGCAGCATTACTAAGAGCCTCCTTTACATTTCGAATTATTCTATGACATTAATTTCTTTTTACTCTGGTAATGCCGCCACTGGTCGTTACTCATACAAGTAACTACTCATTTTTCCTCACGAGGTATGAGTGGACCCCGAACATCCAAGTACAGAGCAGAAAAATTCCTGCCCCGCTGGGGATCGAACCCAGGTCACCGTGTGTGCAATGCCTAGCGCGCTAACTCACTCTGCCACGGTGACTGAAAAATGATAAAATATTACAGACCAAAACGTTGAAGTTTGATATTGATGTAGTTATTCATTTGAGTTTTTCATTTTTATTTTTTTTTCATTGTTAATAAGTGCTTTTACAAAAAAATAAATACTAACGATTTACAGACGGTATAATGTATACATGACTTGTAGTCACTGTGGGCGAGTGGAGGAGCGGCCTTGCACCCACGGTGCAGGTTCGATTACCAGCAGGGTAGTAATTTTTCTGCTCTGTACTTGGATGTCCGGGGTCCTATCATATCTCATGAGAAAAAGTGAGTAGCTATTTGTATGAATAGCAACCAGTGGCGGCATTTCCAGAGTATAAAGAAAAATGTAAAATAATGTGTAAAATTATAGGATGCTCTTTTTAATACTGGTCTACCCACAAAAAAATATAAAGAGGCCTTGTGTTTAACCACAAATACATCATACTTTCTTTGTATGTAATTTATTTGTGTACTTATAAATTAGGCATTAAGACTCGAATACACAATCTTAATGACTTTGGAATGCAGGTGCTAATCAGCAGTCAAAGTATAGGTACGCAAAATAATTAAGAATTTTCTAAATAAGCAAAAACATCTATTTTAGAAGTCTAAAAGCAAAACAGCTTCATCAGCAGAAACCCCAAAACAAACAACTCTACAACAGGTCTCCTTGTTCGTCATACATTGTCTCGTCTAAATTATGTAGCAGTGTGGTGTGTGGGACTCGATAAAGTAGACAGGCGAGGTATGAAGATTTAATTTGCAATGTAAATAACGCGCTCTCCGACTAAAAGATAAAGCAACCGGCTCCACCGCAGGGTCTCTTCACACTCACTCCATACTCTTCACACTCTCTCCATTCTCTTCATACTCCCTCCACACTCTCTCCACATACTCTTCATACTTCCTCCACCCATTCAGCATTGGAGGGTGTCCCGTCTCTTGGGTGTCAGCGTCGTCTGATTGGCACTAATATAAAACTGCCCTCGGGGGAATCTTCCTAATCAAACTCTGAATGCAGAAACCCTTTCGGAGGTACAAGGGATTGGGTGTTGGATGGGAGGCTCGGGCTGAGGGTAGAAGGAAGGACGGTGGGTGAAGATCATGCAGTTGACGGAAGAGTTGAGCACATGGGAGAACATAGAGGTTGATAGAAGGACAAAGCGACAGAGGTAGCTATGAAGGAATGTGGGAATGTTGAAAGTTGATATAGGACGAAATAGACGGTAATTATTCAGAGCTGGATCCGCATCATCTCGTGGGGAAACATTTGGTTAATTGATTTGTCAATATTCAGAAAGGAGGATAGGGTAATTTTTTCTCTTTCAATTTGCTCAGAGTATCCTGTGGTTGAGATTTTCAGATTTGGTAATCGTTGAGCTAATATTTTATTGTAATAGCAAATTGTTGGATCACAAGTAGGGTTGGTTAACATTTTCCGATGAATGCATTCCTAATACTTAATTATGTAAACTCTGTGATTTGTACTTTTTTTAAATTTATTTATTTAAAAATTATTTTTTTTACTCGAAGTTTTTTTTTTACATGAATATTTATTGTTTGAAAACTCTTGGTTTAGTACAAAATATACTTAAGTCTTCTTTGGTTTCAATTCTATCGGTCTCCAGATAATTCAATTCTATCAGTCTTCAGTTGTTCAATTCTATCGGTCTTGAGTTGATTTAATGCTATCGGTTTCTTTTAATATCACAGCACCAGTTCTTCTTCTTTCTCTGTGGAAGTTTTTATGATTTCAACAGAAATTTCAAAACAAAACTTTAAAATTAAAGTTTAAAATCAAGGAAAAACAATTAGAAAGATTCATAAAAAAAACAATTTAGTTTCAATCACGAGAGACATTACCAATTACTCAAGCCTTGATATAACTGGTTGTAGTTTAGACTCTAACCACTACCTACAAGTCTCAAGATCGAAGAGTTAACGATCAAAATTGTTAAACCACTTATTTGAGTCAGGAGAAAGTTGGGAAAATGAGAAGAAAAATAATACATAATGATATGTAATAAAAATACAAAAATAATTTAAAAAAAAAAGTCATGGAGGTTCGTTAACAACCCTGATATTGCCCCCAGCCCTTTTCAATATCATTTTTGTCAGTAAAGATTTATAAAGATTGAAAGATATAGAGATAGTTATTTGTGTTATCATGTCATAATTTTTAGTGGGTAGCATCGACATTACGAGAACTAATGCATCATATCATGAAAACTCTTAGTGCTTCATCACAAAGAAATTATACTAAATAATCTTACTGAAAAAAGTCTGTTTGAACCCCACGTAATGTTATGTTTAGTGGGTACCATAGAGGCATAGACAATACTAGAACAAATGCTGATGTATCATATCATGAAAACGCTCTGTGCTTTAGCACAAATAAATTACCTATACTCACTTATTTTACTGGAAAAAGGCCCTTTAAACCTACGTCAACTTCAGACCTATCGCCTTATTAAAGTGCCTTTAAATCGGGGGAATTTTTTTTATCCAACTTGAAGCTATGTAACAGTTGGCCATAGATAAGTCAAAAAATAAAACTTCCATTGCATCACTTTCATCACTCAAGGCAATTATGAGAATATTTTGGAGCAAGAACTTTTCAAACACCTTTCCGACAGCGCAGACTTGACCCCCTTGTTAAATATTCCGGAACACAGAACTTGGAGGGAGCTATTTCATAAAACTGAACAATTCGTGTGAATTATGGGTCAATTAATTCCAACCTTGCCCAACACCGAAAGAGTGTTTAAGGAGACCATAAAGTTTTTAAACTACACCGATTATTTATGGAATAGGAGATAACTTTGCTGTAGTGGGTGGGGAAAATACCTAGGGTTCCGAAATTCAGACTGGAAGCTTTGCTAAAGGCGAGACAGATAGTGCAGTTATATTGGTAATATACAAAATAAACTCCCAATCTATATCTATAAAAGAAAGCTGTCTGTATGTGTGAATGTATGTGTGTATGTATGTATGTATGTATGTTCTTTATACAAATCCACACCGTTTGACCGAGAAACCTGAAATTTTGCACATAGGTCCGCTTGGATCAGGAAATTCTTCTAGGCTAGATTATATCTCCCTGAGGTTAAGCTACAATGAGTAAGGATAAAAATGGATGGGTGACGCAAAAAAAATGCACGTTTTTTGACGTAAATGACATTTTTTCTCGAAATTTGTCGCGACGACCTATCAACTCAAAGCAAGAAAGTTTTAGGCAAGGGTTTGAGCTTTCAATTGACATATCGATCGCGAATTTCTGATGAGCCGTTCTTGAGCTACGCCGGGTAAGGTAAAAAAATGGATGGGTAACATGTAAAATATTCACGTTTTTTGACCTAAATGACATTTTTTCTCGAAATTTGAAGTGACGACCTATCAACTCAGAGCGAGAAAGTTTTAGGCAAGGGTTTAGGCTTTCATTTGACATATTGATCGCGAAATTCTGATGAGCCATTCTTGAGCTACGCCGGGGAAGACCAGAAAATAGACTAGCGACTAAAAATATTCAGGTTTTTTACTTCCGAGAAATTTCTAATATTAGAAATCGGAAGTATTGTGTTCGTTTTTGTAAAAAAAAATATTTTTTTGCTCCGATTTTAATTTTTTTCATATTTCTGGACGTTTCATAACCTCCTGAGCAAATTTGGTTTTGTGTCCGTCTGTCGGTCTGTCGGTCTGTCGGTCTGTCGGTCTGTCGGTCTGTCTGTCTGTCTGTCTGTCTGTTAAAACGATTCCTTGTAACGCGCAAATCTCGGAAACTACTCGACCGATTTTGATGAAATTTTGTAAACATCTAGGAGACATTCTGAAGATGGTCCCATTTTAAATTCATCGAATTCGTACTAGCGGCTGTGGGTGAAAGAGACCATGCGCCTGACCACTAACTTTTTACTTAAATGCTTATATCTCGTGAACGGTACACCCGATTTTGATGAAATTTTGTATATATATGCATATTAATGTTTTTATATTTTCTTTTTAATTAATTATAATTTGACTCTGATATTTAAGAAAATCCGAAATTTTGGACAATAAAGTCAAAAAATAAGAACCACGACTTGCCGATACAGAATTTTTTGTAGAATCTAGAATGTAGAAAAAACGGTTTTCTACCATTTAAAACAAATTTGAAGAAAATCGGTTCAGCCGTTTTGGAGATACAAGTAATTTAGTATAAAAACTCAAAATTCGCACGTGTACACAATGTGAAACAATCACGAGGAAGTATTGTGTCCATAATTGGCAGTGTTTTTTTCAAACCTAAATGACATTTTGTGTGTGTGGTGTGTGTTTGTGTGTGTGTGGTGTGTGTGTGTGTGGTGTGTGTGTGTGTGTTTGTATGTGTGTGGTGTGTGTGTGTGTGGTGTGTGTGTGTGTTTGTATGTGTGGTGTGTGTGTGTGTGGTTGTGTGTGTGTGGTGTGTGTGTGTGTGTGTGTGTGTGTGTGTGTGTGTGTGTGTGTGTGTGTGTGTGTGTGTGTGTGGTGTGTGGTGTGTGTGTGTGGTGTGTGTGTGTGGTATGTGTGTGTGGTGTGTGTGTGTGTGGTGTAATTTATGTGTGGTGTGTTGTGTGTGTGGTGTGTGTGTGTGGTGTGTGGGTGTGTGTGGTGTGTGCGTGTGTGTGGGTGTGTGTGGATGTGTGGTGTGTGTGGATGTGTGTGGATGTGTGGGTGTGTGTGTGTGTGCGTTGTGTGTGTTTGATGGGCTGGCGAAGCGGCGGGTGTAACCCGCTAGTTATAAATAAATGAATGAATATGGATGTACAATACTTCCTTTCGAATGATTCTCACTTCACAAATATTCACTATCGACGTATTCTGAGATTTTACTTCCGAGAAATTTCTAATATTAGAAATCGGAAGTATTGTGTTCGTTTTTGTAAAAGAAAATATTTTTTTGCTCCGATTTCAATTTTTTTTCATATTTCTGGACGTTTCATAACCTCCTGAGCAACTTTGGTTTTGTGTGCTATGTCCAGTCTAGATTCCGGCCAGTTCTTAGAGTTCAAGAAAAGTACTGTAGTTCAGTCCTGAATAAACATTCCTACTCCTCTGTTCTAAATGGTTGTTCTGATTTCGTATAGTTTAAAAAAAAAACATGGTGTCAGTAATTTTTGTTGTGTTGTGAATTCAAGCACGATGAGTGAATATAATCAGTTAAAGAGTACCCCCAAAAACACCACTTCGTGGTTAAAAAAAGAAGAACGCCTCACTGAAAAGAATGATTATAATTAGCTAAAAATAAATGATATCAAATTGAGAACACCTTACCCCCTCTCTTTCTATATCTCTGCACTCCTCTCTGAATTTATTCCTCTTATGTTTATCTTTCTTTATCCTTTCTAGGGGTCATCCCAAACTTGATTATTCTTTAAATTTACTTGTTGCACGGCAATAAAAAATGGCGGTCGGAGTATGATTTTTCTGAACTTATTTGATTTGAATCGAGAAAATTAAACCGCGACCGCCATTTTTTATTGCCGTGCAACAAGTAAATTTAAAGAATAATCAAGTTTGGGATGAACCCTAGAAAGGATAAAGAAAGATAAACATAAGAGGAATAAATTCAGAGAGGAGTGCAGAGATATAGAAAGAGAGGGGGTAAGGTGTTCTCAATTTGATATCATTTATTTTTAGCTAATTATAATCATTCTTTTGAGTGAGGCGTTCTTCTTTTTTTAACCACGAAGTGGTGTTTTTGGGGGATATCAGTTCTTTTTGTACGAAAATATAGCTTCAGACACTACTGAAACATTATGAATAACAAAATTAAATAAGCTGAGAAAATGTGAATGTACCAAGTTGTCTTTTTTTTAAGATATAGTTTTAGCAGTACGTATTTAATTTTTCTAAGGTCAATATGTATTTGGATCACAGATTTGGCCCCCTGAGTCCCCAAAGTGAGTAAATAATATACAGAGTGTCCACTTTTAATGTGCGCCATAGGAAAAATACATGTAAAAACAGTTTTTCTTGTCTCAAAAGTCGCCATTAAGTATTTTAATTAAACCAAATATGTTAACTCATGTATTTTTATCTGAAGAATCCACTTGTGGTAATTTTATACACCTGGGACTTACAGTTAAAAAGTTAAGGGTTCGAAATCCAAGAAATGTGTTATGTTTGAAACTCAACATTTTTGTACAATTGGACACTCTATTTTATGTATTTTTTCACAAGAAATTGATTGGTAATATTTTCAATTACCTGGGGTTTACAGTTAAAAAGTTCTGGGTTCGAAACGGAGTCATTGCGTTATGTTTGAAACTCAATATTTTCGTACACCTGGATACCTACCTGGTTTCTGGTTTTACTAACTGTGATACCCTATTTTAGCATTCTTTAACTTTATTTGTGTATTTTTTCAATAGAAATAACGATTTCTGCTTCTTTTGTCCGAAGAAGACCTACTGAAAAAAGGCGTGTTTTAAACTTGAATTCATGACTTTGTAAAAAAGGACAACTAATAATCAGTTTATGGGTAGGTACTTACTGATATTGAAGTTAGATTCGATTTTCAGACGAATCTAGTTTAAATCTGACACACGCTCCCAATTTTCAAAACTCACGGATGTGGGCCAAAGAAAATCCTCTACTCTTGGTACAGCCTCATACTCAGAACCCACAAAAAGTAAACGTCTGGGCAGGAATAGTAGGACAACACATTATTGGTCCAATATTCTACAATGAAAGTCTAACTTCAGAACTCTTCCTCGACCTCCTTGTTCATGAAATAGGTCCATTAATCACAAATGTTGTTAGTGAAAGAGAATTTTTTTTCTCAAATGGACGGTTGTCCAGCCCACAACTCAAGATTAGTCAAAGAGTTTTTACAAGCAGCATTTCCAGGAAGGGTGATAGCTCACAATGGTGATATTGATTGGGCAGCAAGATCACCCGATCTATCCCCAAATGATTTTTTCTTTTGGGTTACCTAAAAGCAATACTTTATCACGAAGGTAAAACATACCCCAATGTAGAGGCATTGAAAGATGCCATCACCCAAGCATGCAACAACATAACAGCACGTCAATTGGCAAATGTTCGCACTGAATTTTACGACAGATTGGGATATTGTGTTGCTGCTGATGGAGATATGTTTGAAAATCGAATCTAGCTTCAATATCAGTAAGTACCTACCCATAAACTGATTATCAGTTGTTCATTTTTACAAAGTCATGAATTCAAGTTTAAAACACGCCTTTTTTTAGTAGGTCTTCTTCGGACAAATAAAGCAGAAATCGTTATTTCTATTGAAAAAATACACAAATAAAGTTAAAGAATGCTAAAATAGGGTATCACAGTTAGTAAAACCAGAAACCAGGTAGGTATCCAGGTGTACGAAAATATTGAGTTTCAAACATAACGCAATGACTCCGTTTCGAACCCAGAACTTTTTAAGTGTAAACCCCAGGTAATTGAAAATATTACCAATCAATTTCTTGTGAAAAAATACATAAAATAGAGTGTCCAATTGTACAAAAATGTTGAGTTTCAAACATAACACATTTCTCGGATTTCGAACCCTTAACTTTTTAACTGTAAGTCCCAGGTGTATGAAATTACCACAAGTGGATTCTTCAGATAAAAATACATGAGTTAACATATTTGGTTTAATTAAAATATTTAATGGCGACTTTTGAGACAAGAAAAACTGTTTTTACATGTATTTTTCCTATGGCGCACATTAAAAGTGGACACTCTGTATAAATTTTCAATGCAAGACCTTTTGATTCTATACTCAACATGATTAGCTTTATCTTTCAATGCTAAATATACCTCGGAGCCTCCTATGAGGGACCTAAAACACCTGGATTTACAAATGCCAAAGAAATTAATTTGTAATCACCTTATCAAGGTGAGGTAATGAGTTCTCTCCCGTTGACCTTTTCTTACCCGAATCCACTCCGGCTTGTTGCAGGGTTCACCACAAGTATCTCTCCCGGAAATAAGACCATGCTTTTTTACATTAGATATTTAAGAAAATGAAAACTATAAAATTATCATTTTTATATAAGAATTGGCCTTTTAATCTTTAAAATCTCTAACTAATGAAAGGCAATGCCTTCAGTGTATAGTAGAGTTAGGTAAAATATATAGAAGGCCATGCCTCAGGAATATAGTAGTGTTAAGGATAATACATAGAAGGCAATGCCTCGGCTTTATAGTAGGGTTAGGTAAATATATAGAAGGCCATGCCTTGGGTTTATCATAGGGTTAGGAAAAATACATAGAAGGCCATGCCTAAGGTCTATCAATATCAATGATTCCTAGGTGTTTCGATTATAATTTTTATGCTAGGCCTAAATTATGTATTTATAAAATCAGGTAAAAATGCAAGCGACGCGACGGGAGACAATTTGGTATTGATAAAACCATGAGCGGGAGAGAACTCGGTGGTGACGTCCCTTATCAATACCTCACGAGGTATGAGTGTACCCCGGACATAATGGACAGAGAAAAAAAAACTTCCCTGAAGGGGATCAAACCCAAGTCATCGTGCGTGCAAGCCTAGTATGCTACCCACTTGGCCAAAGTCACTACTTTGTCACAACTTTTAGTGAGTAGCATCGACAATATGAGAGCTAATTCATCATATTTTATCTCAATCCAACCATGATTGTCCAAAATCAATCTCGTATTGCCGCCACAGGTCATTGGCCAATTCTGCAACTACTAAAATTTTCCTCGCGAGGGTAATGGGGTCTTCATGAAGATCAAATATAAAGATCGGAAAAACAAATCACCATTTAGCCCAAATTGAAAAAATAGAGCTAAAAAATTTCGAACCCGCCAGGATTCGAACCCATGCTGACTGGGTGGCAGGTCGAGCATGCTACGAATAGACAAAGTTATCTTCTAAAGAAACGGACGGAAAATGAACTAACTAAATTAATACTTGGAAACTTAAACATGAAAATTTTGCAGTGAGAGAGCGAGGTCATCTCGAAAAAAAAAAAAAAAAAATACATACTGGCCAAAATCTGACCACTAAGCTAAGGATTCGAAGGCACCTACCCGCTAAAGAAAATGAAAAGGCCACCAGGTGCCACCCAGTGGACCGGATGAAGGAATAATATCAATAAATTTGGTATCTGCTCATCAAGATCTTCCATTTGATACCACTTAAGATTAGTATTATCCTTCAATTCCCGATTTGGGCTCCCAAAACCCGAGGCCGCCCAAATGGGCCGCCCGCTTATAATTTATGTTTATTTTTTGGTCCGGGCTCATCTCCATTATATCTTGATCACTTTAGACACCTCACTTGATCTTCAGTGCCAAGTTAAAGACACGAAGTCGGGTCTCAAAGGATCCGTATGAAGAAAAAAAAAACAGAAAAAAAAAAAAAAAATTATGAATCTTTTCATGTCTTTCACGATTGTTCGGGGGTCTCGAAAATAGGGTTCCCGTTGGCCTAGGAAGTCAAACAAAAAGTCAAATCAATTTATTTTTCAACGTAGAGTCCATTTCTGCAATAAAAATCGCAATGTTTGAAATTCATGTTGCACTTTTCGCTGGCTGAAAGTACATGAAATGCATGGGAACTATGTATGTTTTCCGTAACCTTACACTCTGCCGGGATGTCTCTTTCTTTGTATAGGCGTTCTTCACACCTCGGCCGAGGTGTTTGATTTCAGAGATGGTGTATAGCCAGCGTCGATGGCATGTTGAATACACCGGTTCCCTTCAGAACACCGAAGTTAAGCGACATCCAGCGAGGTTAAGACTTGGATGGGTGACCATTCAAATTCTAATTCTCGTGACGCTGGCTTTTCCCGGCCCCACTCAGGCTGGGTGAGGTCAATGTGCGTAGCAGGTTTGTGAGTTTCCTGCGAATGGAGGGTAAAACCCCCGTAGTGATATGACCATGGCAGTTGAAAGCGACGTTAAACCCCACTTTAAAAAAAAAAAAAAAAAAAAAAAAAAGAGATGGTGTATGATGGAGATGTTGCTTGTAATTGGAAGAGATTCAAACAAAAGTTCGAGATCTATAATAATGCAACAGAAGGATGTGAGAAGTCGGACAAAACGCAGATATCGGTGCTGCTTCATCTCATGGGGGAGGAGGCGATGGAGGATGGAGCTATTCAGCACATTCGAGTTAGAGGATGGAGATTTGAGTTTGAAAAAAGTGATTGAGAAATTTGATGAGGTATTTCTCCCTAAGAAAAATGATTTGTACGAGCACTTTAAATTTTTCCATGCGAAGCAAAAACCAGGACAAGGTATCGACACTTACTTGAAGGCTTTAAAAGTATTGACTTTTTCATGTAATTTCAAAGACAAAGAAGTTTTGCTCAGGGATGAATTTATCTTTGGTCTTCAAGATAGTAATTTGGTGGAAAGATTTCTTAGAGACCCAGAGGGTACTTTAGATTTTTTTTTTTTTTTTTAGAATTTAGAATTTATTGTTTGTTTGACATTTAGAGAAATGTATAAAACATGGTCAGATGGTCACCCTATCTATAATTCTATACATGCATAGTTTTATATGTATACATACATATTTATATATGTTACGGTAAAAGTACATAATTGGTGATTGTATACAATTACCGGTAATTGTATACAATCACCACAGTCACTGGTAAATGTACGAAATTATTCTCAATTATCGACTTTTACCGGTAATTGTATACAATAGCCAAGGACCTGAAATGAAAAGAAGAAATAAAACAATAAATTCAAATAGTTTTTCAATAAATGTAATTTTTATTTATTTTTTTAAACCTGATTTAGAACAAGAGGCTTTTATTTCTTACTGTTTAATCTGAATGTTGTAGAATAATAAGACGGAAACAAAAAAAAAGGTCTATAACATAATTTTATGTTAATAATTTATTGATTATAAACAAGAGGTTTTTTGCCTGAATTAATAACAAGAGGCAAATTTTGTATGACATTTGTACTATTTGTTTTGACACGACAAACTCTCATGGCACTTGAAATTACACAGCTTTCCATTCTTTTTACATTTAGTTTTGCAAACACATCTCTGATAGCCTTGCCCACTCGATAATGAAGTTTTTCTAACATTTCAACATGAAATATTAAGATTTGGAACCATATCTAGAGAAATTAATGATTCTTTTCAGAGGGTAAATTGATTTCTGCTATACATCTGTGGCAGTCGCCCTCTTTAGTACCCAATTCATACACACATAATAACAGCCAAAACATTTCTACAATCACTTCGTGCCTGTCAACATCGGGTACTCTTAATTTTACCGTATCACCTACATTTTCAGGGGGAAATCTAACATTTGATGTTTTAAACATTTTCTTCGCTTGCTCTTCAAGGCCTTCCTTAGCATGTGGTCCGTTTAATTGCTACAGAATCTTGTCTCTGTAATTTCATTAGAAGCTGGTTCTTCTGGGATCATATTGGGCTCATTCACTGATGGTTTTTCTGGAATGTGTTTTAATAGAAGCTCATTTGTTTCATCTACTTCTGCTTCTTCATGTTCTACGGAATCAGGACCCGACTGGTTTTCTTCTATTTGTTCCACCAACTCTTCCAAATCTTCTTCAATTGAAACATTTTCCAGAACATTATCAGACAGTGATGATTTTTTCAAACCAATTTTGGCTGGAACCCCAAACATGGCTTCATACGGGCTGCACTTGATTCCACAATGGTAAGCTTGGTTCTTGGCGATTTGTATAAATCGAAGACCCTCTGACCTCTTGTTTGTTTTCTTACTTTCACCAAGCTCCTCTGGCGGTTGTATACAATTACCGGTTAAAGTAGGAAATAGAGTGTTTTTTAAGATTATTTCTTACTTTTACCAAAGACTCCGGTAAATGTATACAATTACCGGTAATTGTATACAATTACCGAATTATGTACATTTACCGTAACATATACACTATACACACACACACACACACACATGCATATACACATACACACACACACACACATACATATACATATTATATAAATTCGGTATTATTGATAATAATACCGAAGAAAAAGCAGTGACTTGCTTTCGTGCGGCAGAGATTGCGTCAAAAGAATTGAAAAATATTTCTCAGGAGGAGAAAGGAAATGCAGGCACAAGTAAGTACCAGATTGAAGTTGATACTGTTCGCAAAGACAGGAAAGATTTGAGCTGTTCAAAATGTGGATTAATTTATATTAGAGATAAATGTCCAGCAGCAAAAGAAATATGTTTCAGATGTAAAACTCAAGGAAATTTTGCACGAAATTGTTTTCGTAATTCAAATAAGAATTTTGCCTCTCAGGACTATGTCTTACAATGATAAGTATAAAATTCATGAATGTGAGACTGACATAGAGCATTTCAAATTGGATACCTTAAAAAGTATACCCCTGTACGCAGTTGAGTTGAGTAAGGCATGGTTCTGTGACATTCAAATAGAAGGTAAAACTGTGAGATTTAAGATAGATAGTGGTAAACATAATACCTATGCATATATTCAAGCTTATGGGTTGGAATATTAAAATGAAACCGGCTAATATTAAGCTTGTACCTTATGGTGACCAGACAAATATACATGCTAAAGGAAAAGTAGAGCTACAGTGCTGTCATGGAGATGTTAAAATGAAAGCTGATTTTTTTATAGTGGATTTAAATGTTATTCCTTTGTTGGGTCTAAGCACATGTATAAATTTGCAATTAATATAGAGAACGTATTCTATTCACAGTAATTATACAAAAGAGATGATAATAAAGAGTAATGAAGATTTATTCACAGGACTTGGTAAAATACCAGGGAAGTATCACATCACGCTAAAAGATGATGCTGTTCCAGTCATAAGTCCACCAAGAAGAGTGCCGTTTAGCATTCAAGATAAGTTGAAGGATACTTTGAATAACATGGAGGCTGAAGGCATCATAGAAAAGATGGAGGAGCCAACTGACTGGGTCAGTAATCTTGTGATAAAAGAGAAAAAATAAAAAATGGCGGTCGCAGTATGATTTTTATGAACTTATTTGATTCGAATCGAGAAAATTACACCGCGACCGCAATTTTTTATTGCCTTTCAACAAGTAGTTACATCTCCACTTTTGAGGGGTGATCAAAAGATCAATATCCTAGACCAATACATATTCCCAAAATTAGTCTATCCCATGCAAACTACTCCCGTTGACATCTTGGAGACTCCTTTCTTAGAATCTGTAGATTCATTAATTCGCCAAGGAGTGCGCGAAGTGAGTGGACTTCCCTCTGATTCACCCATACCATTCTATTACTCCCGCCGAAACGTCAGAGGTCTAGGCATTGTCCGTGTTTCATGGGAAGCGCCGCTGCAGCATATCAACATCTGCAACACACTGATGAAAATAAATGATCCTCACCTCCATGCTTCTCGCGATTTTGAGAAAGAACTGAAGACTTGCAAAGAAAGATTAGCAATAACATCAGACGGCACCGCTAAGACTTTTCGTTCAGAACTGAGAAATCGTGAGTTTGAAAAATGGAAAGAAATGCCCCAGCGAGGACAAGGTGTAAAATGGTTCGAAGCATGTACATCTACTAATAGTTGGGTATCAAACAAAAGAGGATTGACCAGTAGTGAATGGACAAATGGTTTAAAACTATCTATAAATTCTATGTCGAATCGAGGAACTGGTGGTCGAAGTGCGGGGAATCGCCTCTGCAGGAATCCTTCCTGTGGAGAGAAGAAACTCATAGAAACAATTCCTCACATTCGTGGCTTCTGTCCTCGATCCGAACATCTAAGAAACTCTACTCACCACAAAATCAGAACTGCTTTGGCTAACATATTCCGCCACCAGGGTTTGGAGGTCTATGAAGAGGTTCCCTGCGAAGCTATATTGAACGATGGCAGCAAGCAAAACAGACGAGCAGACATTGTTGCCATTGATAGGAAAAAAGGCAAAGGACTAATTCTAGATCCTACTCTTCGATGGGAAACAAATTTAGAAGACCAAGACATCAAAATAAATGAAGAAAAACAAGAAATATATGTTCCCACTGTCCCTTATTTTATTCTAAAGTATGAAATACCACGTTGGGACGTGTTTGGTCTTTGGTTTGGCGTACGTGGAACAGCTTCCCCATTCCTTATGAAGTTCTTTGCTAATCATAACATCAATAAAAAAAAATTGACTGACCTGACCCAAGTGATTATGAAAGACACCCTGAATATTATTAACAAGCACTTATACTCATGAAAAAAAAAGGAAAAAATTATACTACTTAGCAAAGAATTAGAAAAAAAAAAAAAAAAAAAAAAAAAACCCCATATCTATGTATACTGTGTCAGATGTGGCAACTCGTTATAGAGCAGTTCGTTGAATGAATAAATTTAATTGTTTCTCTCTAAAGAGAAATCAAGTTTGGGGGATAAAGAAAAATAAACATAAGAGGAATAAATTCAGAGAGGAGTGCAGAGAAATAGAAAGAGAGGGGGTAAAGGTGTTCTCAATTTGATATCATTTATTTTTAGCTAATTATAATCATTTTATTCAGTGAGGCGTTCTTCTTTTTTTAACCACGAAGTGGTGTTTTTGGGGGGATATTTTCTTACCAAACACTTCTGGAATAGAAACTAAAGCAAAAGGAGCTTTTTTAAAGCAATATCGACCAAACATAGTGCTAAAAGTGCATAGCTTAGCACTCTTATCATCTAACTCTATCTGCCAGAAGGCCTGCTTAATATCTATCACAGAGAACACAGCTCGACCGTTAAGGCGCTGAATAATCTCTACACAAGTAGGAAGAACATAATGTTCTCTTTTTATGTTCCCTTTTTATGTTTTTTATGAAACCGGGTTCGATCCCAAACACAAACACAACAACGAATCCCTCCAGCTCCCAGCTCAAACGTTATTCGTCGATCTTCCAGACAGACCAGATGCCCAGACAGATATGGGGACTACCTTTGTTATTAAGGGCGGAGATGTTATGTCCAGTCTAGATTCCGGCCAGTTCTTTGAGATCAAGAAAAGTAATGTAGTTCAGTCCTGAATAAACATTCCTACTCCTTTGTTCTAAATGGTTGTTCTGATTTTGTATAGTTTAAAATAAAACATTGTGTCCGTCTGTCGGTCCGTCGCGTCGGTCTGTTAAAAATGTTCCTTGTAACGCGCAAATCTCAGAAACTACTGAACGGATTTTGATGAAATTTTGCACACATATAGGAGACGTTCTGTAGATGGTCCCATTTTCAATTAATCAAATTCGTACAAGCGGTTCTGGGTAAAAGAGACCATGCGCCTGACCACTAACTTTTTACTAAAACGAAAATATTTTTAAAAAAATCCAAAATATTGTATAAAAAAATCAAAAAGAAGGTCCACCACTTGCCGATACAGAATTTTTTGTAGAACCTAGAATGTAGAAAAAATAGTATTTTACCATATAATATAAGTTTGAAGAAAATCGGTTAAGCGGTTTTGGAGATACAAGTAATTTAATATAAAATCTAAAAATTGGCACGTTCATACAATGTGTAACAAGCACGAGGAAGTATTGTGTCCATAATTGGCAATGTTTTTTTTACTAAATCACTTGTATCTCCAAATATAATCAATCAATTATTTTTCAAAGCTGTTTTATGTGGTACAGTAATAATAATAAAATAATAATCTTCCAACAGAAAAATTAAACCAGGCAAATCTGGATGTGTACATATATTTCCGGATTAGAAATTTGATTTGAAAACCCATTCTTTACTTTAAGAAGGAAATAATCATTCCAAAATTCTGAAATTTTTAAGACAATGATTTTTATTTCTCAACTGGGTCGTTCTGTTGTTTTTTAACTGAAATATTTCATAATTTTATCTTCTCCGCGTTTTCTTTGCAAAATGTACGATTGTTTGCAAAATGCAATAAAGAACGACGAATATAGTTAAGGAAGAACCAGACTAGAAAGAGAAACAAAACATGGAACAAGGGAGGAAGAGGACATGAAGGTTGTTGAAGAAGATGATGATGCTAAAGTTGTGAAGAAAAACAAAATAATGTTATTGAAGAAGAAGTCAAGAAAGAGCAAATATAAATGATTAATTAAAAGAACTAGAGAAAGAACTAAAGAACCATGAACTGGTTATAACGGTTACCAGAGAAACAAATTAAAAACACAATACTTCCGATTTCTAATATTAGAAATTCCTCGGAAGTAATAGAAAACGGAGTTGATGAAACTTAAAAAAAAATGATGATAAAGTTGTAAAAGAGAAAAAATATGAAATATTTTTTGAGAAACAAAAAAAAAGAGAGAAATAATGAGAAATACAGAAATAATAAAAGAGAAAACAGACTGAAAGAACTACTAAATTGATCAACATAGTAAATCATAAAGATTTTAGTTGAAGAAGAAAAAGATAAAGTTCTTTTAAACATGAGGGGGAAATGAGAAGAGAACAAAAAAATTGTAATAGAAAGTATTAAAAAGTACCGTACACATATTTTAATAAAAATGTTAAATAATGTAAAATTGAAAATCATGTAAACGACAAAGCGATAATTGGTTAAAAAATAAAAAAGTAAATTAAAAAAGAGGTAAGTATGGGAGAATGACCATGAATAAACGAAAAAAACACTGCCAATTATGGACACAATACTTCCTCGTGATTGTTTCACATTGTGTACACGTGCGAATTTTGAGTTTTTATACTAAATTGCTTGTATCTCCAAAACGGCTGAACCGATTCTCTTCAAATTTGTTTTATATGGTAGAAAACCGTTTTTTCTACATTCTAGATTTTGTAAAAAATTCTGTATCGGCAAGTCGTGGTCCTTATTTTTTGACTTTATTGTCCAAAATTTCGGATTTTTCTTAAATATCAGAGTCAAATTAAAATTAATTAATAAGAAAATATAAAAAGCCTGTGTAAAACAATAATATGCATATACATATAAAATTTCATCAAAATCGGGTGTACCGTTCACGAGATATAAGCATTTAAGTAAAAAGTTAGTGGTCAGGCGCATGGTCTCTTTCACCCAGAGCCGCTAGTACGAATTCAATGAATTTAAAATGGGACCATCTACAGAATGTTTCCTAGATGTGTGCAAAATTTCATCAAAATCGGTCGAGTAGTTTCTGAGATTTGCGCGTTACAAGGAATCGTTTTAACAGACCGACAGACAGACCGACAGACCGACAGACCGACAGACGGACACAAAACCAAATTTGCTCAGGAGGTTATGAAACGTCCAGAAATATGAAAAAAATTGAAATCGGAGCAAAAAAATATTTTTTTTTTACAAAAACGAACACAATACTTCCGATTTCTAATATTAGAAATTTTAGGAAGTAATAACTCTCTCTTTGAAGAAGAAAAACTTTACTAAGAATAACAAAAACAGAAGAATAAGAGAAATAATAAGAAAGAAAGAAGAAGAGTAAGAAGAAAGTGTGAAAGTAAAACTCAGAAAATTATTACTATCCTCTAAAAATATCTGGTGTAAACATCACACGACTTTCCTTATCCCCCAAAAAAAAAGCCACACTGGTGACTCAACGGGAATAGATAGCTAAAAATCAATGCCAAATTTGTAATCAACACTTCAAAATCATTGAATTTGATAAGTCACAACCCAATCTAGGATGAATAATAAAAAAGCTAGTATAAGCGGGGTCCCCCCCCCCCAAAATACGGGTAAATTGGGGCCGAAGTCCAAAAAGTTCAAGATGTCAAAAAAATGATCAGAATAGACCCCTAGTATTTTTTAATCTAATAAAATGTTGTTCTCCAACTTTTTTAATATCATTTACCAATTCAAAGAAGCGGCGCTTCTGGGTAATATTTGCGGCCCTGCGGTTTCGTGGTTTGTCAAGTGTATAAAATTAATTTCCATATCAAATTTCAAGTCTCTATCTCTTACCGTTCTTGAGATATCTTCTTCACACACACACACACACAGACAACCACAAAGACAGATGGACAGACGCACGGACCAATGGCTGAAAACATTTTTTTGGTATCCTGAGGTTATGATTCGTCCAGAAATGTGAAAAAATTGGGTAGGTCAAATTTTCGACGAATACAATACTTTCCTTCTTATAGGATAAGGAAAGTAAAAAAGTTGTTCCAGATTTGTGTGAGCTGGATTTTCAAGAATCTCTCGCCTCCCCCTTTTCCTCTTACCCCCCCCCCCCCCCAGACGGTAAAACCGTTAAGAAACAGATGACTCTGGTGGAATTATTAAAGCAACAGACGAGGAGAGAAATCGAGGGAGTTGGGGAGGAAATTTTAAAGAGGAGGAGAACAGGAGAAGCGGTGAATGAAAACCATCCTGATTGGGTGAGAGGGGGTAATTTTGACTTTGGAGCCGGAGAAAACCAAAGAAGAAAAACAGATGAGGGAAGGGGGAGGAAAACAAGAAGAAGAGAGGAAGGGAAGAAACAAGAGGAGGAAGAATACCAGTACGTGAGAATATCAGTAAGGAATTAACTGAATGGAGGAGGAATGGAACTGGGGAAATAATTATGCTCTGGAGTTTTGAATTTTGAAATGAAACAAGCGCTTGTTCTGTCTTCTATCTATGTCACTGAGTCACTCTCTTAATATGTACAGAAGGCTTTGTTTTGAATCTACGAAAGGAAAATTCAATTTGGTTTGGTGAAAAATATCTTTACCAGGGATTCTTGTCAATAACTACCTAACATAATGACAGTCTGTTATAATTTTTTTTTTAAAGAAAAAATTGAAATTGTTTCATTTTTTCGTTGAAAAAATACCGAAATGAGAGTTTACCCATGTTATTAAAATCTGAATTGAAGTAGTTAAAACAAAAGAAAATAACTAATGAAATAGTGCGAGTCAGGAAGTAACAGCAGGTGTTTTTTTTTTTTTAGATCAAGCAAAACGTTAGTTTTGCTTGATCTAAATATCCAGTTTACAAGAAATATCCATTGATAATATCCAGTTTACAAGAACTTGGCCTTCATTTGATATCAGTTCCTTTTTAGGTAATCGTTTTCAAGGTAATTCTATTTACAAAGGATTGTTATTTTCTTGGCGTCTTTTGCACACGAAGTGTATTTTTGGGGGATATCCTCAACAAAAATCCACGTCTCGTTGTGATATTTGAAGAAAAATAAAATATTTTCCTAAAAATATCTGTATAAAATTATAATAAACAGAAAGCGAAGAAACATTTCCGAACGTATAATGTATACGTATGTATGATTTTATTTGTGGTGAAGCACAAGGCCTCTTCACAATTTTTGTGGGTAATGCAACATTACTACGAGCCTCCTGTACTTTCGATTTCTATTACATTAATTTCTTTTTACTCTGATAATACCGCCACTGGTCGTAACTACTCATTTTTCCTCACGCGGTATGAGTGGACCCCGAAAATCCAAGTACAGAGCAGAAAAATTCCTGCCCCGCTGGGAATCGAACCTAGGTCACCATGCGTCCAATGCCTAGCGCGATAACTCACTCTGCCGAGGTGACTCATTTCCGAACATATATTGAAAGCCTTAAATCCTGCAAAATTCTGATTACAAGCTAATGTACCATTAAATTTAAATTACCTTTATCGATCTTAATTCGTACGTAGATTGTATGAAATGTCGTGGTGACCATATGAAATATACATTTTAGTCATCTTCAAGGAAATCCTGCAGGAAAGGTGGATTCGGAAAGGATACAGGAGCAAAATTTATGACGGAGAAACAAAACCAGAGTTACTTTTTCCATTAATCCCGAGGCATGATGTGAGAATAAATGGACATCCGCTGTCCACCGCATGAAGATTATCTTTCGGGTTTGAGATAAAAAATTGAAAATTGATAGGAGGACAGATGTATGGGGTGGAGAAGGTGAAAAAGAATTGATTTGAAGGAAGAGGGACGAGAGGAGAGGAAGAGGTGGAGGTTTAAGGAAATGAAATAATCATTATTGAGGACAGAGCCTTCTGCAATGGTCTGAGGTGGTCGCAAGATGTGGAGCAAAAAACCGATGAAATTTATTGCCTCGGGAAGGGCTCTCCTGGAGGGGGTCCACAAAAAACATTTTGTGGGGGACCATGCCCCCATGCCCCCACTAAACGAAGATTTGAAGACAATAAATCTCTCCATATGTTTGGCGGGAAGCGCTTCGGGTGAGGAACCTTTTGCGGGGAAGATTGTTATTACGAGATTTACCCAAAAGACGAGGAAATTTATGTCCAGGCATGTTTGCTTTGTTGCACAGAACCACCAACTGTGTCCTTTGTCCTTTTTAGTTATTGTGATTGTAATTGTATATTTACGGGTCAAGCCCTGTGTAAAATCAAACATAAATACATGTTACTACAATGAAAAAAACATGGATTAATTAAAACATATAAAACATTTAGTGACTAGATAAAATAGATAAATAATAACATTGGTAACAGGTACACAGTAATACTAGTATCACATATTGTTTGCCGCACGCATCATTCGGTTGATGGGGGCATAAAATAAATAATTAGTCTCACATTTTTCAATAAAATAAGTTTTTGTATGTCTAACACGGCATGTATAAGATTGGATACTCTTTCAAGTGTATAAGATTGGATGTCATAGTGCGGGGACCAGACTATACAAGCATACTCTAATAGAGAGCGAACAAGTGCCTTGAAGAGTGTGCAAAAAGCATCAGAAGAGAGTCCTTTAGATTTTCTGAACACATAGCCAAGGCACATGGCAGCTCAAAGAAGCTTTATCAACATGGAATGAAAAAGAAAGAGTCCTGTCAAGATAAATGCCCAAGTCCTTATTGTGACTTACATATGGAAGAGGAATGTTATTAATTTGATAAGTAAATGAAGGCGGGCTTTTAGAGTGACAGAACTCCATAATAGCACACTTATGAACCGATAGCTCCAACCCATTTGTACCTAACCATTCCGAGAATACATCAAGATCACTTTGTAAAAGTACGCAGTCCTATACCGAAGAAATACATTTGTAAATTTTTACGTCATCCGCAAACATCAATATGGATGAGTTTCGAATAAATTGAGGTAAGTCATTGAAAAAAAGACTGAAGAGCAGAGGCCCACTATGACTGCCCTGACCTACTCCGGAGAGAACATTGATGGGAGAAGAGACACAATTACCCACTCGCACAAGTTGTGATCTCTCACTGAGATAGTCAGAGAGCCAAGTGAGAAATGACTCGCCGATACCATAGGATCTCAATTTAGCAATCATAAAGGAAACATTGACCCTATCAAAGGCCTTTGAAACGTCTGTATACACCGAATGAACAGCATTGCCTCTCTTAAAAGATTCAAGAATATCGTATTGATAACTTAAGAGGGATGACATAGCTGATCTTCCAGGCAGTAGGAAAAACGCCCAAAGACAAAGATCTGTTGAAAAGGAAAGACAATGGCTGAGCAAGAAATGATGAACAACGTTGTAAGATAAATGATGGAATGTTATCAGGACCTGATGAAAATTTACATAGAAGATAATGCACGGAAGACATCAAACTCAGAAAAATTACAAACATTAAAGTCAATGTGGTCATTATGTAGATATTCAGGTGCAGGTTGATTGGAATCCCTGTAAGCATCAGAAAAACTTTGACAAAAAAGATCTGCTGTATCCTGAAAAGAAGAACAGGTTACACCATTAAAAAACATACCCTTGAGAAATCCATTGACTTTTCTTGACTCCTCAGAGAACTTCCAGAAATATCGAGGATTGCATTTCAAGTGATGACTGGTCCTCTCCAAGTAGGCCTTGTAGCATTGACCACTGATGAACTTACATTGTACTCGGAGTGTAGAAAAGTGCTGGTAATCTGAATTCAGACCACTGCGTTTAAACTGCAAGTGAGCTTTCTTCTTCTCAAAGGTTAGGCGTTTCAAATCATGAGAAAACCATCTTGGGAAATTACTTGGTCGAATAATTTTTAAATGAGTAGACAAGGCGATTCCAGAGAGTAAAACATCTTTAAAAGCAGAAACATTCTCATTAATGTTCTCATGAGATAAAATGGATAACCAGTTAACATTGGCTAAGTATTTTTTCAATTCTTGTAAATTACACTTTGAATAGTCGTACATTTCAAAGTCATTGGACATAAATTCAAGAGGTTTTTTCAATGGAACATCAAAACAAAATGCGTTATGGTGAAAATTGTTTTCCAATAGATTGCCAATAGCAGTATAAGTTACAATGTCAGGAATATTTGTAAAAAGTAAATCAAGAAATCTACCATGGTCATTTGATAAAGCGTTTGCCTGAGTAAGACCAAGGCCATTAAAGGATTCACAAACACGGAATGCGGGTGCATCGCTCGCCGAATAATCAACAACCATACCAACCTCATCAAGTGTACTCCACACAGCTGAGGTCAGGTTATAATCACCCAGAAGAATCAAGCTAGCCCGTGGAAACCTATATCGAAGCTCTTCAACCACATGGCAATGTTCCAGATAAACCTCCACAGACGAAGAAGGAGGGATGTAAGTACAGCCAATCAGGAATGTGTCATCACGGCATTCAACTAAAACAAAAACATGGTCAAGAGATGTAGTAGGTGTGTTTATTGAAATGAGTCTTGATTTTAGGTGACATCTAGTTAAAATCATAACCCCACCCCCTCTGGATTTGTTAGTAGTTACCAATTGTTCGATCACACCTGTACACATCATAGTTTAAAAAAACACTGCCAATTATTGACACAAAACTTCCTCGTGATTGCTTCACATTGTAAACACGTGCCAATTTTGAGATTTTATAGAAAATTACTTGTATCTCAAAAACGGCTCCACCGATTTTCTTCACATTTTCTTTATATGGTAGAATATCGTTTTTTCTACATTCTAGATTCCATAAAAAATTCTGTATCGGCAAGTCGTGGTCCTTATTTTTTTACTTTTTTGTCCAAAATTTCGGAATTTCTTAAATATCAGAGTTAAATTATAATTATTTTGAAAATAAATATAAATAACCTATGTAAAACAATAATATGCATATTCTTACAAAATTTCATCGAAATGGGTGTACCGTTCACGAGATATAAGCGTTTAAGTAAAAAGTTAGTGGTCAGGCGCATGGTCTCTTTCACCAAGAACCGCTAGTACGAATTCGATGAATTTAAAATGGGACCATCTACAAAATGTCTCCTAGATGTGTACAAAATTTCATCAAAATCGGTTGAGTAGTTTCCGAGATTTGCGCGTTACAAGGAATCGTTTTAACAGACCGACAGACGGACACAAAACCAAATTTACTCAGTAGGTTATGAAACGTCCAGAAATATGAAAAAAAATTGAAATCGGAGCAAAAAAATATTTTTTTTACAAAAACGAACACAATACTTCCGATTTCTAAAATTAGAAATTTCTCGGAAGTAAAAATTAAATGGGTTCTACCCATTATACCCTAACTACATCGAGTATGATCTGCTCACTGAAAATCTCCAAATCCAATCACTTGAGGGGAGGAGACGAAATGACCAGATCAATCTCATTCAAAACGTAAGTACCGGAAAACTCTGCAGCCCTTACATATACCAGACTAGCGGGCTGTCGCCCGCTTTGCGGGCCGAGGCATGGCCGTGAAACCAAAAAATCCTTTTTCGTCAATGGCAGGTGTTGTAGAGGGAGTTTCGAAAAATCCCGTCTTATTGCACATCTAGACTATAAGAAAAATCTACCTACCAAATTTCAGATTCCTAGGACTTACGGTTTGGGCTGTAGAGCGATGATCAGTCAGTGGTCAGTGACTACTTTGACATTTATATATAGAGATAATACTCCAGTGCCGAAAAACAAATGACCCCCGACTAAGAATGACTGATAACAGGGCACAGCCATTTCAAATACCCCGTAAAGACAACTATACTTTTAAGTCCCCAATAATACAAGCGCTTGATGTATACGAGTATAACAACACCAATGACAATGACAGACCACATATTATTATTTTATAATACACCTAATGTAACGCGTCAATTATTGCCTCACACGACACACAGAAACCTAAGGTTTCTGTTATCCGTGATGAGGTGTAGACGACTATTAAAAAAAAAAAAAAAAAAAAAAAAAAAAGTCATGTGGGAGAATAGAAGTATAATACTTCAGTTATTGAATGAAATTGAAACAAGAAAGAAATGCCTGCTAGAGAAATTAAAAAATAGATCAAGCAAAACGCTAGTTTTGCAACGCCAAGAAAAACAAAACGGGCGTGTATCTGTATACTTACGCTAAACCTAGTTCGTATGTATTTTCTTTTGTAATTTTGACCTTCTTACATAATTTTTTTTAAATTTTTTTTTCTTCATACTCGTGTTTGCTTAGTCGAATAGAAGATGACTACTTTTTATTTGACCCTTTTCTGATACCCCTAACCGCTTTTACGAGCACCCCCAAAATTAGTAAAAAATTCATACTTTATTTTTTTTATTATTTTTTTTTTCCGCATTCGGCTTACCACGGGCATATGGTTCAGGTTTATGATATGAAATTTTGTTTATGAGTTCATAATGCTTGCAGCTCGAGGTTTTTAACAAAAAAAAAAAACTTCCGCGGTCACTCGGCGGCGCTTTGGCGGTACCGCCTGTATCTCGAGTGCGGCGGATGATAGAAAGCTTAAACTTTGTGTGTTAATTATTTGATACATTTACAGCTTTTTCAATTCTATACAATTTTTATATATTATAACCATTTATGAGTTATAACATTTTTTTGTAGATTTTTGACGTTCACCAACTCCTCTTCACGTAATCACATGAATCGCTACTAAGGCTTTATTGTATCGAGTTGAAACTTTCAGGACATATTTCTGAGTTTTGGCAGATGATTCCTTGTCAGAATAGCCGTCTTCAAAAAATGTACTGTTTTTGAGTTATAAGCTCCTAAAGTCATTGGTAGCGCACAATATAATTTGGATTAGAGTATGTTCTTCGAGTCTCGGAGATTCCTCCGGGATTGCTCAAATGAAATATATATATTGTATAAGTACTGGTTGTTTGCTGCCTTTCTTGGATCTTTTTTAGGTTCTTTGGTCTTATATTTGAATGTACATACATGCGCGGATATAGCCCTCTTGTAGTGGGGGGGCACAATGGCACAATATACCTAACTAGCAAGCCGCTTCGCAAGCCTGTCACACACACACACACACACACATACACACACCCACCTACACACACACACAAATGTCAATATTTTTCGTGTCACCCATCCATTTCTTGTCCTTACTGGAGCTCAAGAATGGCTCATCAGAATTTCGCGATCAATATGTCAAATGAAGACTCCAATCTTGCAAAAACATTCTCGCTTTGAGTTGATAGGTCGTCAGGACAAATTTCGAGAAAAATGTCATTCAGATCAAAAAACGTAAATACTTTTTGTTTACCCATCCATTTTATGTCCTTACTCAACGTAGCTCAAAAACGGCTCATCAGAATTTCGTGATTGATATCTCAAATGAAAACTTGAACTTTTGCTTAAAACTTTCTCTTTTTGAGTTGATACGCCGCCGCCGTGGCGCCGTCACGATAAATTTAGAGATTTTTTTTAATTTTGGTCGAAAAATGTGATTTTTTTGTGTCACCCATCCATTTTTTGTCCTTACCCCGTGTAGCTGAACCCTAGAGATTAGAGATATATTCCCTGATCCAAATGGACCTGTAGGTAAAATTTCAGGTTTCTCGGACGATCTGTGTGGATTTGACAACTTTATTATTTAGTTACTTCTTATTGGTCTTAGAATTGGGAATTATTTTGGGTCCCGTGCCCCCCTAGCTTATTGAGATCTTTTTCTTTACGGGATTAGTCTTAGAATTGGGAATTATTTTGGGTCCCGTGCCCCCTAACTTATTGAGATTTTCTTTTTAACGGGATTAGTTTTAGAATTGGGAATTATTTTGGGTCACGTGCCCCCCTAGCTTATTGAGATCTTTTTTTTTACGGGATTAGTCTTAGAATTGGGAACCATTTCGGGTCCCGTGCCCCCCTAACTTATTGAGATCTTTTTTTTTTTACGGGATTAGTCTTAGAATTGGGCATAAATTTGGGGCCCGTGCCCCCCTAACTCATTTTTTATACGGGGTTAGGTATAATGAATAATGAAATTTGAGAATCACCGCTTACCGAAAAAATCTGGGGGGGCACGTGCCCCCCCCCTATATCCGCGCATGTGTACATAATATTATTATTCTTCGCTTAGTTTTTTTTTAAAAATGTGAGTGAGTTAATTATTCAATGAAATACCTAATATCTTTGACAATATTATATTGAAAATACCTACTTGATCTAATGTAATATAATTTGTAATGTTTAGAAAATCTAAATTAATTAGGTATAGATAAGTACTCCATTAAAATAATGGACAATGTACGAGGCTATAAAAAAACGTCACTACGAGTATTTACTTGTTGAAGTCATCTGTTTTAGTATACCCCCAAAAACACCACTCCGTAGTTAAAAAAGGAAGAACGCCAAAAAAAAGAACTCAATAGAATGATTATAATTAGCTAAAAATTAATGATATCAAATTGAGAACACCTTTACCTCCTCTCATTCTATTTCTCTGCACTCCCCTCTGAATGTATTTCTCTTATGTTTATCTTTCTTTATCTTTTCTATTGGTCATCCCAAAATTGATTTCTTTTTAAATTTACTTGTTGAAGGGCAATAAAAACTGTCGGTTGGAGTATGATTTTTCTGAACTTGTTTGATTTGAATCGAGAAAATTACACCACGACCGCCATTTTTTATTGCCGTTCATTCATTCTATTGAGTGGGGCGTTTTTCCTTTTTTAACCACGAAGTGGTGTTTTTGGGGGGATATCAGTTCTTTTTGTACAAAAATATAGGTTCATACACTACTAAATCACTATGAATAACAAAAGTAAATAAGCTGGAAAAATGTGAATGTACAAAGTTGGCTTACATTCCAATTTTTTGTTGTTTTTTTAAAGATGTAGTTTTATCAGTAGTGATTTAATTTTGACAAGATCAATTTATATTTTGATCCCCAATGCGGCCCCCTGAGTCTCCAAAGTGAGCCTCCAGCAGGTCTGGATAGGTTAATGATATACACATGTGCAATAAACACATCAAGGACTTTCATTTGGAACCCCACATCATTCGATTATTCTAAACTCGCTAAAGTTTCACACAAGGGGGCCCCCTGGTGGACCGGGTGAACCAAAAAATTATAAATTTGCAATCAGCTCATCAAGACCTTAGATTTGATACCCCACGTGATTAGTTTATTCTTGATTGGTCCAAGTTTGCTAAAGGAACCCAAAATGGGACCAACCGGTAGACCAAAGGAACCAATGAAAATATATAAATTTCAAATCTAGTACAACTTCTCACTTTTCTGTTTATACTGATACTGATACTGAAATCTGCCTATCAATCTTTGGAAGTTTCAAAAATTAAAAAAAATTGCTTTGAACTTGCCAAGTTTTTTAATGTTAACTTTTAGCGTTAATAAATTGCAGAATAATGAGAAATGTCGTTTCCAATCCTCAGTTTGATTTCTGTGCTTGAGACTCCTTTCTGTCATGTGCAAATGATTTTCAGTTTAGGAGAACTTGGCATTCATTTGATATCAGTTCCTTTTCAGGCACTTGTTTTTAAGGTAATTATTTTTGAAGGATTCTAATTTTCTTGGTGTCTTTTGCACACGATGTGTATTTTTGGGGGATTATGTTTACAGTGAGAGTTGAAACTGAAAATTCACTTCCAATTTATACATTCTGATTAACAAATGATGTAGGCACCATAGCTGGTAGGTGAAACTTGTACAGACTAACTGAAAAGAATATAAAATTGTATCTACTTACCTTAATTTTTTGTCTTCCTCTCTCTAAGTCTCTCTTTTTCTCTCTCGCTCTTTCTCTTCCTCTTTTTCCATCAAGTCTTCTTCTTCATGTTCATTCTTGAAACCATCTTGACCATTTACATTTGTATTTTGCTGATATGGAACAATATAGTGTAGATTTACAAAATACCAACTAATCATCCCTCTACACACCACCATAAACACTTCAAATCCCAGATAGTTATTACCCAATAAAGACCTACATAAAACTCTTGCTGGATGGATAACAGTCGTTCAATTACTCCCGTTATAGGTAGCTATTACCGGGTACAGAGGTACCTAGATTCCGCAGAATTAAGTGCATAAAAAAGTGATCATTTACCAGGATACAAAAGTAGTTAGAATCCATAGAATGAGGTACATAAAAAAGTGTTGTCTGTTGGAGAAATAAAAATGGGACGTCTTCTTCACACCCATATAGCAGCCCGGTAAATGGGGTATAATAAACTTGTGAAATGGGGATGCTACACACAATCAAGGAGAACACTTACCCTCTAATTTATTACCTACTAACTGAGCAATAAAATAAATTACTCTAAAAGTACACGGGAGAGGTGGGTATATACCTATATAATATGATGTATAAATGCTCTCACATCTCTTATTGGTAGGAAGTGATAACTGGGCCCTCCTGTTTGGATGATGAAACCATTAGAAATTGGAATATCTCGATACATAGGTACTAAAAACAAAAATCAATCTTTTACAGTAGAATGCCGCTAACTCAAAATAGAAGCGTCATAAGTATAGAGTTGTCGGGATTTCGTGAAGTTGGACAAGCACTGAAGAATTCTTTTGGGCTAACGGGATTTTCGACCTGTCGGGAATTCCAGTTAGCGAGGTTTTACTGTATTGTGTATTCCAAAACCGTGTTTTTTGTATAAAATACTTATTAAATTCAATGTAAGTTAGTAATGACCAAGAATATAAAATTATTTTAATTTGGTAGGACTTTAATTTATTTGACAAAAAACTTATTTTCTCTTGCGTTAGTCGGTAGTTGGACCCACACACAAACAATAGAGGTAAAATTCTATAGCATAGAAATAAATATTAAAAATCTCCCAACCTACCTGCTGATATCATTTGAGAATTATGCGACTCGGCTGGTGTTGACAAGTCAAAGCCTTTATGAAGGCTTCCTAGTGGCGAGGCTACGGGTTGTAACTACAGAGAGATAAGGAGAGAGCTAATTATTTGTGCTTTTATGTACAATTTTTAGTGGGTAGCTGAGAGATAATTATTTGTGCTATTATGTACAATTTTTATCTTTTTAAAAGCTTTTTTAGCTTGATTTAAAAGCTGAAGTATCATCCGTCATTCAGGGTGGCTCAACCGGCGTGAACATAACTCCGGGGCCTCCCTGTATGTATGTATCTCCAACCAACCATTATAGTCCAATATTAATCTCGTAATGGCGCCACTGGTCGTTGCCCACTCTAGAACTACCCCAATAATTTTCCTCACACGAGGCTAGGGTAGGCCTCGACATCCAAAGTACAGAGCCGAAAAATTTCTACCTTGTCGGGATTTGAACCCGGGACACCTGAAGTCCAAGCCGAGCATGCTACCGCTAGGCCAAGGTGACTATTTTTCAACAAGAGTTTCAGGAGGCTCAATTTTAGTCAGTGAGCTTATTGAAACATGGCAGGAAGTTGGCGCTAGGAAGGGCATACAGCCTTACAATGTAAAACAAGGATTACCAGTAAGTACCAACAAAACTCAACAATAAGGATAAGGTTGACCAATGCCAACCCCAAGTAATATTGGGAAAGGGCAAACTGGTTTTTTGGACTAAGTCAGTGAAATGAAGTTTCTGATTTAAAAAATAATAATAAAGAGATGCTTTGTTAATCTGTTGGCATAATCTGACTAATACCTGTCTTACGCTGAGAGACTAAATAAGGCACTATTTACACAAAATGTGAACCCAAGACCCACTAATTGTCGTTCCTTCGACACTGGTTTAGCCCTCCATTCTTTTTATCCCTGAACAAAACACACTAACAATTGAAATAATTTTCATCGTTGTGTTGCGAGAAGAAGAATAGGAGAAAAAAAGAGAGAAGAGGAAATAAAAGGAGAGAGAGAAAGAGAGAAGGGAAGAGAAGAGATAGAGGATGAGACAGAAGGGATATGGGATGTAGAGAGAAAGATAGAGGATGGATAAATAATGGAGAGAAGTGGTAGGTAGAGACAGAGAGAGGCGGGAAGAAATAGGTAGAGAGATAAAAAGGCTAGAAAACTGAGAGAGAGAGAGAGAGAGAGAGAGATAAGGCACATTTAAGGAAGAAAGAAAGAAGAGGGATGAAGAAATAATAGAGACAAGAGGAAGAAGAAGAAGAAAGATTAAGAGAAATAGAGAAGGGGGTAGCTGGAAATAAAGAACTAGAGGAGGCAGATAAAAAGGAGAGATTATAAAGGGTTGGGTGGAAGAGATTGCCATCTGTAGTAACCCCGCCCTTTAGTTAGTACAAATGTTTTTATATATTTTTCTATTCTTTTTCATTTTATTGTATATATTGTTTCTATTTTTTTTAATTGTTTAGATAATTATTTACATTACATTGTACATTATGTCCATTTATATCTAATAAAGTGTAAAATAATAATAATAATGTAGAAAGCGCGAGAGTCAGAGGAAAAGAGAGAGAGAGAGAGAGACAGGGAGAGGAAAAATGACGTAGTGATTAAAGGGGAAAAAACAAGAGAGACAAAGTAAAAGAGAAAGAGATAGACGAGGCAGAGGAAACGAGAAAGAAGGAGAAGAAAGGACAGTGGTAAATTTAGTTGAAAAATAAAATATGGTTCGAATGAAACCAAAGTTTTGGCTCGGGTCCCACACCACAAAACTTTCAGTTAGAAATTCCCTGCTGTTTGTTTATTAGCTTAAGCCGCCCTCGCCAGATGGGTAACAAGCTTAGCATTGCGGAAAAGACTTTAAGCTTTTGTTGAAAACCGTGGCTTATGTGTTGATTTTCAACTAAAAGGATCTGTGGATTTGGAATTGGTAATCTGTAGGCGAATGATGATAATATGATTAAAACAAACTAATTCGACCCAATTTAAAATGCAAAATACAGATATATAAATTTGATTTTCACAAAGAGACAATACTGGAATATCCTAATTATTTGAATTGATAGACTTCGGGCGGATTTAAAAGACATTTTTGCAATACCTCTGTGCAGCTAGGTCTCGATTTTCTTATTGTCCAGATGGGGAAAAAAATGTTGTCATGTCTTAAAAGTTCTCGATTTTGTCTATTAATGTGGCCCCTAACCTACATTAATAACTTTAAGTTTTTACCTACCTAGTAGAGTAATTCTTGAGCAGGAAAAGTTTTTTTAAGAAATCTAGATGCTAAAGAAACTACATTTGAGTTGTAAATTTAAAAAGAAGTAGGGCGGATTCTAATTTCTCCGATTTCGAAATTTGGACACTAAGGGGAGGGCTTCAAATTCACTTAGTGTCCAAATCTATCCCCTTGATAATCTCCACAAGTTATGGCTCATATATTTACAATGTATACGTACTCGTATATTCTATGTCATTTGTAAATAAAACTTGATTCAACATGTTTAATAATAATAATAATCTCACAGGTGACTACGATTCCTAAAGTTTTCCTCATTAAAGCATAAATTCCCGTAGATTATTTCTTTGTTTATCCTTCTTTCTAACTTCTCCTCTCCCACTCATTCTATCTATTTCTCTCTCTCACTCCTTCTCTTCCTATCATTCACTCTTTCTGCCCTTCTTACTCCAACAGATAACTTTGCCTCTCTATATCTTTGCCTTTAACCTTCTCAAAGTAGTATAAATATTTTTTCTCTCTCTATCTTTCTTTCTCATCCACACTCTCTGTCTCTCATTTTTACACTTTCTCTATATTTTCTATCTTTTTTATCTTATCCTGTCTCTCCCCAGTGAACTATTTCTCTTTTTTTTTCACTCTTTTTCTAACTCTCTAACCTACTAGTATCTCTCTCTCTTCTCCCCTCCTCTTTCTCACTCTCTCCTATTTTCTTGTCCCTTCTACATAATGTCCATTCCACCTCTAGGAAGGGTGTTTCTACCCCTCCTCTATTCCGTGCACAGGATGTTCATTATTACCAAACGCTAAACGCATCTTTGAGCTTCATCCAGATAGTGGATATAAATAAAAAACACCAGTTACATAAAAAAATAATTCATTTTAAAAGCACAAAACATGGGGCATCTCTACCCGTTAAAAGACATTTGAGTGATAGTAATAGAATAAATTATTATTTTTAGGGTGGTCTAGAAAATGGTGGGGCATGGGTTCTTAACCCGTCAGTGATGTACTTTTCTGACACTTTTCTATTAAAAAAGACAGTTAGATATTATGTGTCAAACCTCTATTTCTTTTTCGTTATTATCTGCTAAGGTCAGTATTATGAAACAGGATTCAATATATAGAATTTGTTAATCTCTGCCACCATCTGTTCAAATCATGTAAATGCAATAAGATTTGAAATTTCCAACAGAGGGCGTATTAAGAAATGGTGTAGGCTAATCCTGCTTCATAATTCGGGCATAAGTGTCAACCGAAAAAAAAAATGGATTTATTTAATGTGGCAGGATTCTCAATTTTTGAGCACTTCCATCTAACCACAAAACATTAAGAGAATAGACCCTTAGGACGAAATCAATAATAATATTTTATAATCATGTTTGTTATAGCTTAATTTAAGTTTAGATTTTTCTTATTGTTTTCATTGGAAAAATGTAAGTTCTGAACTTATGACTCAAACTTGGGTGATGCCGATTTTTACTTTCCTTATCTATAATAAGGAAAGTATTGTATTCGTCGAAAATTTGACCTACCCAGTTTTTCACATTTCTGGACGAATCATAGCCTCAGGATACCAAAAAAGTTGCTTTCAGCCATTGGTCCGTGCGTCTGTCTGTCTGTCTGTCTGTCTGTCTGTGTGTGTGTGTGTGTAAACAGAATATCTCAAGAACGGTAAGAGCTAGAGACTTGAAATTTGGTATGGTAATTCATTTTTTACACCAGACGAACCATGAAACTTTTGGTTGAAATCGGCCGCATTCTGCGGCCGCAGGGCCGCAAATATTAGCCGCAAGCGCCGCTTCTTTAAATTGGTTAAAGATACAAAAAAAGTTAGAGAACAACATTTTCTCGGATTAAAAAAATAATAAGGGTCTATTCTCGATATCTTGAACTTTTTGGAACCCGGCCTCAATTTACCGGTATTTTGGGGGGACCCGCTTGGACTAACTTTTTTATTATTTACCCCAGATGGGGGTTGCGACATATCAAATCCAATGATTTTAAGGTGCTGATTACGAACTTGGCACTGATTTTTAACTATCCGTTACCGTTGAGTCACCAGTGGCGGAATTCGACTTCTTTTTGGGGGATAAGGAAAGTCGTGTGATGTTTACACCAGATTTTTTTCTACTATTTTTACCCTTATTCTCAAATTGCTGATCGATTAAAGAACGACCTGAATTTAAAATCCAACCAGCTTTCATACCAATTTCCTTTTTACTTTCCTTATCCTATAGAAAGGAAAGTAATGGAATCACCCAAAAAAATTCTTTCTTTCTCTTCAGCCTTGTCTCTGGTTCCATCGAGCGACCACCCTGTATGAGAAATCCATTTCCGAATGCATTGTAAAATTTGGCCCCATTCGATGGATGTGAACATCGCCACCTGATGGCTGACGTCATTGCCTCCCCCCCACTTTAGGACGGGGAGGGGGGTGAACTAATTGCACGCATCAGGGAAATGATGTTATTGGTGCACCTGATGGCTGGAAATATTCATCAACGATCAGACATTTGATTATGTTTAGATATATTTACATCATTATATTTTTAACTGCTATTTAACATGGAAGTGCTGGTCATTTCAGACGAGGTGGAATTCTGTACCTATCTAATTTTTTTATGATTGTAATGTAACTATTTTAAATGTAATTTTAAACATACAGTAATGTACGACAAAAATATATTTATATAATTGTATTTGTACAGTAAATTGATTGATTGGTTTCGACATTCATTTGTAGGAAACTATCAAACCAGATATCCACGGCCTCGTTCACAGAAGGAAGATTCACTCCCATTATCTCCAAATCTCCATTTTGAACAGTCACTGATTAGTTTATTTTAACTCAATTACCAATCAGAGTGCGTTATGTGATGGTTGAAACGGAGATTCGGGAATTATCAGAGTGAGAGTGATTTCTGAAATGATGGCCTGGTACATTTAGCAGGATCTTAATGTACCTCACACAACCATGGCTATACTAAGGAAAAGTTGTGGTTGGTCGAGATAAGACTTTTGAGCAAAAAAAAATATTTTTTGGACCATGAGTTCCGGTCGCGCAAAGGCTTTGAACATGGCAAAAATCCAAAAAATAAAAAGAAAATTTAAAAAAAATTGATACTCTATTACTTAAGGTTCGCTATAGCATAATGTACTAGTTTTAAAAAAACCAGACTAGTATAAAGAGTTAAAAAGAAAACCAATGAAACCACTTTCACCGGTTGCGCAAAGGCCTTGAAATTTGTGAATTTCACGAATTATTATTCAAGGAATTGAAAAATATAGGTACAAATTATATTTTCTGACTCCCTATAGCAATCGTTTCAGATAGCACTTTCACCCTGATAATTCCCAAACCTCCGTTTCAACCGTCACACAACGCACTCTGATTGGTTATTGCGTTCAAATTAACCAATCAGTGGCGGTTCAAAATGGGGATTTGGCCTGCTCAAAAGTCTTATCTCGACCAGCCACAACTTTTCCGGGTTGTAGCGTTACTTAAAATTTCTTTTGACCCACTCTAGACCTCTCCTTCAAATCCCGGTGAGAAGAAAACTTTCTTCTTCATACTGTCAATGTCTGCGGTCCTATCATCTTATTCCTTATGGAACTACGTTTATTCCCAGTTTACCTCTAGCTCAAGTGAAACAGTCAGATGACTCAGGTATTTACTTGTTACAACGAAAGGTAACTAAACGCCACCCGCACTACCGATGTCAAAAACGCAGATGTAATCGTACAAAGTATCTAGGTTCTATGCCCTATGGTTTTGTGATATTCTGAAGATTCAAAAATCTGTAGCAAATGTTGTTCAAATTATATTTGGAGCATGTCCACAATTTGCAAAACCCTTTTTCTTTATTCTTGGTATAGATAGATATGTAATAAGAAGGTATACATACATATTCTTATACTAAGGTTGTTCAATATAATCATAAAATGTATACATGATAATATGTTTATTATAGCTACTTTTATTTGCGTATAATTAAAATAGTTCAAGGGATCAGAAAAGGTGCTCTACTTTTCCCCTTTCGTCACAAAGCGTGGGGTTATGCGGGGTTAAACCAACAAGCTGCAATTTCGGAAGCAGGATAATAATAATACACCCTTTAATGGAAGGTAACCAGTAGATAAGGTTAATGGTAAATGGTAATAATAATAATACTTCCCTGTCCAACAGCTGTGCAGCGCGGTGTGCCAAACCCGGCACGGGTTGAGATAGTGCATCTGGTTTTGGTTTGGATGCAAGAGAGGTGAATAAACCCTTTGAATCCTCGAGGGACCTTGGTTATCTGAATCAGATGCAAAATATCTTTTGGTTGGGTTGATAAACTCTATGATTATTTTAATCAGTC
>CM044959.1:43382835-43396935 GCA_024516035.1 Bactericera cockerelli
CTTCACAAGATTTAGATGAATTCACAAGGTTTAAATTACTATGTACCTGTTAGACATAAAGGGCAAATCGTTTAGTCTTCGTGACATTAAACATGATAGAGGAGTTTTTAACCATTGAAGAAAGAGCAATTGAGCTAAATATTAATATATCAAATTGAATTATCTCTTTTGTCAAACATATCAAGTACATATATGATTTTTATTAAAAAAAAAAAAAAAAACAAATGTACAATTTCTAATAATTAGAAAATTCTATATTATTAATTATTATTGTGAATATTATTTTAACTATGAAATTTCTACAAAAGTCACTGGGGTTGAAAGTTCAGAAAGTTAACAACAATTGAAACTCATAAACTATTCTTTTAATTTGTTAATATCTACTTACAAAATCTAAAATTATTATTGCTTTTGCGAATACAATCGACGAAGGCAATCATTTTTCGTACTTTGAGAAAGAGTTGGAAGATACTCTGGGAAGTTTATAAAGCTGTTTGTAGATATAACTTAAAAGTGTTTAATCAATACATATACATACGTATATTATGTATGTATATTGTATACAATCAGATTTTTTTAAAGGTTAAAAATATAGCTGCCATTTAACAACTATTATTATTGCTTTTGGTAATTCATTGTTACAGAAACATTTCAAATAGATCAATGGGGAAAACATTAACGAGAAAAACATTTTTGCTCAATGCTTTTATGGAATTCGGGAAGATAATTATATTCAGTATATCACTTTAGCAAGTCTTTAAATCCATTTATATTCAATAAGGTAATTCTCACAAAATGATGCATACAGTAAACATCAAAATTAATGAAAACAGAGTGAAAAAGGAACCAGAATACATAGACAAAATATGAAAAGATAATAAAACACATTTACACTGATCATGTAACCATCAATTTAGGAGATACGAAATGATTAACTAAGAGAAACACAAAAGTAATGACAATGAAAAGTAAAAAGAACTTCAACACATAGACACAAAGTGTAAATATAGTACATATAACGAACATTGACACTGGAATATATAAATATGAACTTGTGAGACAAAAAACGATATTATGAGTAACACATAATTTCAAAGACAATAATTGGTATAGAGAGAAACACGACGGATCAAAATAACAGATAAAAGTAAAATATAAATACATAACATAGACATAAAACGAAAAAGTAATGAAACACATTGACACTGAACATATTACAATAAACATCAAATTATGAGATCAATACTTAATGAAGAACATTAAGAGAACCACAACATACAATAATAAGATAAATATTATTTAGAGAGAAAAAACAAAATAATTATGAAAATCAATGAGAACGAAATGTAAAAATCATGGCAACAAATAGAGACAAAGTGAAAAGATAATAGCTATAACACATTGACAATGAACAATTGAACATATAAGCATCAATTTGTGAGATGAAGAATGAAGAGCTGTAAAACAAATATATAGAAAACATAAATACACGGATAACAAACATAGATAAATGATATTATAGAGACAAGATAAAACATTGAAACACGTAAAAGTAAAGTGGAAAATTGAACTATCTATTCAATGAAAGAAAGAAGAGATAAAGGTTGATGTCTTTGTCTTGTCAAGAGAAGATCTATTCTTAGCATCGCGTCGTTCGCATCGATGTACGCAACTACGCAGTACTTACGCCGCTCATGTTTAATATTATGTTAGGAAATAATACTATACTTGCCTTAGACTTAACTAAAGGATCTAGATAGCTAATAAAACGCGATTTAATTTGATTTTTAATAAGTCGAAATTTCGCCCAGTTACATTATACGTAATTTGAGTTCATACTAGATAGGTACCTACGTATTCTCCTATATATGTTTGTTTTATAAAATCATCAAACACGACGGAACTACAATTTCAACTAGATATTAGAGGAGACGCCAGAAGTACAATTTTATTCTAGGTAGATATTAGAGAATATGCTAGAAGGACTATTTCAAGTAGATATTAGAGGAGACGCCAGAACTACAATTTCGAATACCTCGAGGAACGCCAGAATTACAACAAACAAACAAACAAAGTGTAAAGTGCGTACACAGTTGTGTGCAAATAGAATTAAAGAAATGTAGGAATGCAAACTACCTTCTTAAATATTCTCTCAAGTTTCAAATAAATTAATTTTCTTGTTAAATTATGAACATTTTTTGCACTAAAATTTAAATAAAATCCTAGAAACTATTTTCCTTTCATCCTTTTTAGATGAATATCATATCTTTGCCTATTTGAATCATAAGCCCTTATTTGAATGCGATAACTCACAAGAAAAAAAGAGGAATAAATGCATAATATTTAAATGAAGGAAAAAGTTGAATATCCATAGCAAACAGGGTGGAATTTAGTGATTTAGGGTTGAACGACAGAGATTTTAAATGGAGCCAAAAGATAAGAAAGTAAACAACATAAAATGTACATCAATTACAACTTTTCACTTTTCTGTTGTGACTGTGATGGCTCTCATAGTCTCTTAATTTAGTTAGAAGGATATGAATTTGTGAAACCATTCACAACGAAGATTTAAAGCCCAATAATCAGATACTTAAACCATTTTAATGTATAAAGCACACAGTAAACAACTATAGAAAGTTGAAGCAAATAGATCTTCAAAATTAAATTTTCCTATAACAGTAAAACTGTGAGTTCGAATCAGACCACCCTAGAACATACATCAATAGTTCCTCTTCAGTCAAAAGCAAATGCACGAAAAAGAAATAACATCAAACATCGAATAATTTATTGTAAAAAGAAGAGCAAGAGAGACGAACGAAACAGAAAACATACATAAAAAGCAAATATTGAAATTTCATTTCATTATCATTTGAGAAAAAAAAATGTACGCGAGCTTTTCCTGGTTGAAGAAAGATAAATCAACCCAGTTGTGTTTTCAGTCAGTTACGTGCTTCAGTCATAGAAAATTTGAATGAAAAAATATTCCATAAAAATATGTAAATAAAAAATCTGGTGTAAACATCACACGACTTTCCTTATCATTTTAGGAATGGGAACAGGATCAAAAGCCACTGGTGACTCAAAGGTAACAGTTAGCGAAAAATCAAAGCTAAATTCGTAATCAGCAACTCAAAATCATTGGATTTGATATGTCACAATCCCCATCTAGGATGAATAATAAAAAAGTTAGTCCAAGCGGGCCCCCCCCCCAAAATACCGGTAAATTGGGGCCGGGTTCCAAAAAGTTCAAGATATCAAAAAAATGATGAGAGTGAAACCATATTATTTTTTTAATCTGAGAAAATGTTGTTCTCTAATTTTTTTTGTATCTTTAACCAATTCAAAGAAGCGGCGGTTACGGCCAATATTTGCGGCCGATTTCCACCAAGAGTTTCATGGTTCGTGTGGTACGTATAAAATTAATTACCACACCAAATTTCAAGTCTCTAACTCTTACCTTCTTGAGATATCCTGTTCACACACACACACACACAGACAGACAGACAGACGCACGGACCAATGGCTGAAAACAAATTTTTTGGTATCCTGAGGCTATGATTCGTCCAGAAATGTGAAAAGCTGGGTAGGTCAAATTTTCGACGAATACAATACTTTCCTTATTATAGGATAAGGAAAGTAAAAACATTGATCTTTCATAAATAAGCTTTATCAATATGTATTTTTTTGCCTGTAGATGACATTTTGTGTCTATTGAGTTGTATCGCTTTATAGTGTAGCCCATTTTCATTGGCAAGCATTTTTAAATAGATGTATATACTTTTACCAACAGAGGGCTGAAAGGAAGATTTGATGGTACAGTTTACCTAGCCTCCTGAGACCTGAGTGTTTTTTTCTTTTTATTGGATATAGACCGAACGTTTTAATTGTAGAACATTGAGTTTTACTTTATACAGACCTGTAGGTTAGAATTTTTTTCCATGCTTATAGACCGAGCGTTCTACTCCTAGAACATTATTTTGAACATGTTCAGTAAAAAAATTATAGACACTCAGGTTTATATTGAGGAGATTTCAATGTTCTACCAGTAGAACTTCAGGTCTCAGGAGGCTAGGGCAGTTATAAAATTTATCAAAACTTGTTGTGATTTTGAAACTAACCTAGGCAAAATGTTAAGAAGGGCTTAGTGACAATTACATGCCGCAAGAGAAGCTCTACACGTCGAAGGGTCTTGTTCCAAGAGGCAAAATGATCTTGTTCCAAGATCTAAAATAATTAATAATTTTCATCTCAATTTTTTCCAAAAGTGGCTGGTTTGAGTCCTTGTGAGGTTGTAATTTTTGAACTTGACCTTTTTACTTTCCTTATCCTAATAAGGAAAGTATTGAATTCGTCGAAAATTTGACCTACCGAGTTTTTCACATTTCTGGACGAATCATAGCCTCAGGATGCCAAAAAATTGTTTGCGGCCATTGGTCCGTGCGTCTGTCTGTCCGTCTGTCGGTCTGTCCGTAAACAAGATATCTCAAGAACGTTAAGAGCTAGAGACTTGAAATTTGGATTGAAAATACAACGTATAAACCACAAGAATTATGGCTGTATGGAATGGCCTTGCAACCAATGCAAAAAAAAAAAAAAAAAAAAAAAAAAAAACCACAAGAATCACAAAACTTTTGGTTAAAATCGGCTGTACTCTGCGGCCACAGGGCCGTAAAAAGTGGCCGCTAGGGCCGTTCCTTTGAATTGGTTAAAGATACAAAAAAAGTTATAGGACAACTTTTTATTGGAATGAAAAAATAAGAGGGGTTTACTCAGTTATTTTTTTGATATCTTGAACTTTTTGGAACACGGCTCCAATTTACCGGTATTTTCGAGGGTCCCCGTTAGACCAACTTTTTTTTTATTATTTATCGTTGATGGGGGTTGTGACATATCAAATCTAATGATTTTCAGGTGCTGATTACGAATTTGAGATTTATTTTTAGCTAACTGTTACCTATGAGTCACCAGTGGCTAGGTCCTGTTCCCATTCCTAATATGATAAGGAAAGTCGTGTGATGTTTATACCAGGTTTTTTATTTTCATTTGTTCTTTCGAATTATTTCCATTTTTTTTTTAATTGTCAGTTTATTGAGTTTCCATTTTGTAGAATATAACTGGCCAACAACTTGTTGTTGTTTTATTTCCGACAAATTATTTTGTTCAATAATATGAGTTATTTCAATTTGTAGCAACTTTAAAAAAATCACTTATATTTCATGCTAGAAAATATACTGTAGGTACCAACTTTAATAACATCCCAAATTATTAACCAAAATTCTCATTTTTCAGAAGAAACGAATTGCCTTGTTTTTTCTTAATTCTAAATGTACTTCAATACAGTACTTGCTTGTATGAATATAATTTTAATATAGTTTTATATTAATATATCGGCTAAAATACGTAAAACTATCCATCTAGGTATGTAGGTGCCTACCTAATTTTACAAGTGTCAAATCGGTTTGATGTACCGAAAAACTAAATTTGAAATGTCTTGAACAAAGTGATAGAACTACTGATGATATTTTTTTTTTTTAAATAATGGCTAGGGGCTAACTCAAACTGTTATAATTATTTTTTTTTTTTGTAAAATATCTATTTGCATGCATTAGTAGTGAATTAATAAAAATCTGCATGTATATCTGGTCAGAAAATCATGCATTGGTTATTATGTCGCATATTTTTGAAAGTCCATTTGCTCTAGCCAAAAATAACCCTTACAAATATTTTCTTTTGGTACCTAGGATATTAAAAAATATCCTAGGTACCAACCCTAATCATGCAAAAGTTGTTTTTATAATATTTAAGTGAAGATTTATTATTTCACTCAGTTGTAGAAATGCAACAGTATTGTCTATTAACGCAACTTGATATAATCAATTGCTTGTTAGGCGTTCATTTTTTGTCGTAAGTACTTGAGATCGAACCTCCGACCTCTAGGTTACAAGTCGACTGCCTTATTGATCGAGGCAGTTTTTACAAGTGAATGCTATACATTAGTACCAGTGATGCTTATTGTAATAATGAATAGGCATTTGTCAACTGGCGGCGGATAGAAATAAGGTAAAATAGTACGTACCTACCATACTATGCAGTAAATTATTTGTCAAAAACAAACTCTACAAAAACGCATAAAACACAATACTACTAATTGAATTAATAATTGAAAATATTGCTAGTTGAATTGCTTGTTAGAAGATAAATATAACGAAGTCTCTAGTCTAATGAAACTGTCTACAATAATATAATTGAAATCAAAAATTGACAAGCATCGTGCACAGTAATTTACATGTCACAATTCAGAAGTTGCTTTGTACAAAACTACAAATGGTGGAGTAAGGCTATGGAACTCACGACAAAGAGTTTACAAGAGACTGCAGCAGTCATTCGATTTATGAAAAGTAAAATTATATTACTAGAACCCCTAGTTGCTTAGTCCTTAATGAAGGAATTTAATCATGAGCTGAATTTGCAATTAGTCATTTAATTTTGTATAAATTTATGATTTTGAAAGTATTGATTAAATTCCCCCGTTTGTGACTATGGGAGGGTAAGGTATTGTTATAATGTTAGGCATAAGTTATGAGGTAAGAAAAATTAAGGGTAATTTTTTTTTTTTTAGACGTATAGTTAAAGCTGTGAAACCAATTTGTATCATCTACAGTTCTAACTACAGTAAGAGAAATGTACAGTATTAAACGAAGAGAATATTCAAAGAATCATCATAATATTATTTCTATTTTTAGTGTAAATAATAGAGGAGTTGGAAAAATAAATAAATAATATTATGCACATAATGTACAATTTTGTACATACATAATATAGGTACACATACCAATAAAAAAGTTCATGATTTTTTTTATCTACCTACTCTGTATTTTTACTTTATTATTAATCACATTATTGGAAATTTTATGAACAAAAGAGAAATGAAAAAAATTCAAGTAGTTGATAGAACCCAAGACACCAGTTGTAGTACTCACTCTGTCACGGCGACTCCTATTTAAAAATACAGATTATATTTAAAGATTTATGAGAAGATTGGCCACGTTAAAGTGATGGTGTGTTTATTGATATCTGTTAAATCTATGAAGCCAAATGTCGCCCACTATCTGTTCAAAGTTTCTTTGTGGTCTCTTTTCATGTTATTTCAGTTATTATTTTATACATACAAAGGGAAATAAGAAAATTATAATAAAAATGATTTTAAGTCCAGTTATTTCCAGTTTGTTGTAAAAAAAAATCAGTGGAACTCAAGTTGAACCTGAAAAATGTTTTGGAAATCCAAAGAAAGAGGTAGGTCTTTTCAGCTATTTTTTTAAATTCCTCAAATATTAATATTTACTTTTATTTCATCAAAAGTAATCATGAAAAAAAAAAAAAAAAAAAAAAAAAAAAAAAAAAAAATGGAGTGAATTTTAGCACAGGATCAGCATTACTATTCAAACAGACAATGTGGGAAGCATTGTCTTAGTGCTTCCACTGCAAAATAATAATGTAGATGAATTGTTTTATGCATAAATAAATTTATGTATATTTTCATATAAAATAACAAATAAATAATAAATTTATAATATTTTTGAGCAAATATACTAGCTTTGGGTTCACGAAACAATACTAAGATGGCATGTGACACAATGTTTTTACTTTTTATTTGCAAAGGATAATGTTTTGGGTCAATTATGAGAGTATGTATGTACATGACAACAACATAGTAGGTAGGTAAGACGTAGTTTTTCTGTTTATTGGAATATCATACAATGTTTCTTGTATATATGTTATGATATGATATTGATCCAACATATCATAAACATTTTTGAAATATAAATTATTTTAATTCTTTTCTTTAACATGTTTGTTATATTTATTATTATTAGTTTTTATATTGAAATATCCAGATAGGGAACTCCAAGTTTGGGTGGAAGAGATTGCCATAGGCAATCTCCCGCCCTTTGGTTAGGACTTATGTTTTTATAAATTTTCTATTCTTTTCTTTTATTGTATATATTGTTTCCATTTTTTCATTGTTAAAATAATTATTTGTATGTACATACTGTCCATTTATACCTAATAAAGTGTTGTATAATATAATAATAATGTTTCTTTTCAGGTTATCTTGAAGATAGTAAGACTAGCATAAAAGATGAAACAACAGTTATTAATGAACATCAACAAACATACGGATCTAAAGTTAATTCGTCGAGAGGTGCAATAAATAAAAGGTCAAATACACCAAAACATAGTCTCTCTAGAAACATAAATAATTATGAGGTTTATACAATGAAAAAGAGTTCTTCTGAAAGATCCAGCCTAATCAAGAGTAGTAAAAGTATGACAGAAGAACGTTCCGATGAAAAACAATCCGAGAAAAATTCTCATGAACCTAATAAAAAGTCGATCCTAGGTTTATGCAGAGACAAAAAGGTATGGAAGTTGCACAGATAAGAGATATGAAAAATGAAATTGACATTGATGAGCACATAATACCAATTGATGAACTGTACCATATACTCAAAACAGATCCAAAAAAAGGGTTGTCTTCAAGTGAAGCTAATAGAAGATACCTTCTAGAGGGTCCTAACTCGTTACCTAGAAAACCTACAATTAATCAATTGTATGTACTTGTAGGGTACATATTCAGAGGCTTTTCAGCGCTCTTGTGGTTCGGCGCACTATTGAGCACTTTAGCCTACCTTCTGGAAGCTCAGACAAAGGAAGAGAAATCCTCAGACAATCTATGGCTGGCTATCATTCTTGCTCTGACGTGCATAGTTACAGGGATATTTTCTTTTTATCAGGAAAGAAAGAGCTCAAAAATTACAGAATCATTTGCCAAAATGATTCCCACCAGAGCGACTGTTGTGCGGGATGGAACAGCACGAAATATTGATGCTGTACAATTAGTGAGGGGAGACATTGTTATTCTTAATATGGGAGACAAAGTCCCTGCCGATATCAGATTGATCGAGATAGAAGATTTGAAAGTTGAGAACTCAAGTTTGACGGGCGAAGTTGAACCGGTTTCATGTACGCTCGGTCCAACAAATAGTTTCGCGGTTGAGTCTAAAAATCTTGTGTTCTTTTCAACCAACTTAGTTTCTGGATCTGGAAAGGGTGTTGTTATTTTGACGGGTTCTCGAACTGTGATGGGGAAAATTGCAGGATTAACAAATAGACTAGAAAAGAAGATAACACCTCTGGAGCAAGAAGTACAACACTTCATGCGGTTGATCTCAGTGTGGGCAATGTTACTTGGTACAATTTGTTTCTTCCTTGCATTGTATATTGGATACAATTGGTTGAACGCGTGTGTTTACGTGATTGGTATTATTGTAGCAAATGTACCGGAAGGATTACTTGGCACACTTACTGTTAGTTTAACACTAACAGCAAAAAGACTAGCTAAAAATAACTGTGTTGTAAGAAGACTTCAAACTGTTGAAACATTGGGTTCCATAAGCACAATTTGTACGGATAAAACTGGAACACTAACTCAAAACAAAATGACAGTTCACCATCTATCTTTTGACAAAAACATTTATCAAGTATTAGAAGGAACTGATTTGGATATAGATAATATAGAAAAGAACACAACATACGTAACTATATTGAGAGCAGCATGTCTCTGTAGTAAAGCTGAACCTAAAGCTAAGCAGAGTAGTGTACCTGCCCAGGGTGATGCCACTGAGCTTGGGATTTTAAACTTCATTCAGCACAACATTAAAAGCATCCGCGACGTGAGAAAAACTTTTCACAAAGTTGCTGAAGTGCCATTTAACTCATTGGATAAGTACAACATAACCGTTCATTTTTCACCTCTTAATAAATATTTTGTTCTAATGAAGGGTGCGCCAGAAGTTGTAATGGAGAGATGTATGACGAAGATGTCAGAGTCCGGTGGGGAAGTTTATCTGACGGCGGAAAAAAAATATGAACTTGAAGATAAAATTAAAGTATTTGCCGCAAAAGGTGAACGAGTTCTAGCCTTTGCTGACTTACATTTACCTCAAAATGATTTTGGCTCGAACTTCAAGTTTACCACAGACCCTATAAACTTTCCCATCCAGTGGATTTAGATTTATTGGACTAATTTCTCTTTATGATCCTCCACGACCAGAAGTACCGGATGCCATTGATGACTGCCACAAAGCTGGCATTCGAGTCATTATGATAACAGGCGATCACCCTTTTACAGCGAAAGCCATTGCTAAAAAATGCCATATTCTTTCAGAGACTTCTGAGGACAACGTCTATACGGGCACCGATTTGCGGAATATGAATGATGAGAAGCTCAAGGATATATTGAAAACGCAGGATGAGTTGGTTTTTGCGAGGACATCGCCACTTCAGAAGTTGAGAATCGTAGAGATGTGTCAGAGCCTGGATGAAATAGTAGCAGTCACAGGCGACGGTGTCAATGACGCGCCCGCTTTAAAGAAAGCTGATATCGGAATAGCGATGGGTATAACAGGATCTGAGGTGTCAAAACAAACAGCGGATATGATTTTAATGGATGACAACTTCTCAACCATAGTCCTTGGTATTAAAGAGGGGAGACTGATTTTCGATAACTTGAAAAAATCAATTGCCTATATTTTAGCTTCAAACGTTCCTGAAATATTACCTTTCTTATTTTACATCTTCCTAGGCATACCTCTGCCTGTAAGCACTGTGACAGTGTTGTGTATTGACCTCGGGACCGACATGTGGCCCGCAGTGTCTCTGGCTTATGAAAAACCAGAGAGTAACATCATGAAGAGAGAGCCAAGAAATCCAAAGACCGATCATTTGGTTGGGCGAAAACTTGTGACTTACGCCTACTTTCACTTAGGAATTCTAGAAACAATAGCAGGATTCATGACCTACTTCCACGTGATGTTGGATGCAGGCTGGTACCCACTCGATCTTATCAATATCAGAAAATCTTGGGAGTCTGATGACATAATCGAAGATTCCGAATACAACAAGTGGACTCGACCAGAACGTGTCGAATTGGAAAGCACCTGTCAGACCGCCTACTTCATCGCCATTGTGATAGCGCAGTGCGCTGCACTGATTGTTTGTAAAACTCGATACAACTCCATTTACCAGCAGAAGATGAACAACTGGGTGTTGAATATTGGAATCATCTTTGAAATAATTGTTGCTTTTCTTCTGACCAATTGGTCTTACTTGAACAAAGCCCTCAAGACTAGACCAGTGAAAATTAAATATTGGTTAACACCTTTACCAATCGCCATTTTGATAGTTATCTATGGTGAATTTGGAAAAATTCTAAACAGATCTTATACAAACTCTTGGATAACACCATACCTAACGCATTAACTAACAAGTCATTGGAGAGAACATTAACGACAGTAGAAATATTGTATGAATAGTTAGCATAAAAAATATATTACTTCCGAAGAAGGTAATTTTAGTACTTAAAAAAGTTTCAAATATAAAACTATACAAGTGATGAATTACCTTTTAAACTACACTTACTTTATAATGACTAGATTTTTCACTCAAAATTTCTTTTTCCGACCCAATTGATTGCTTCCCCACCCGCCGCTAATCATTCAGTTATGCCAAGTGTTTCCGTCATTTGAGGGTTTATTGTGTGTTTTACCCAGTTTGGAACTTCAATGAAGCAATTAAAGGTACGAAATATGGACGATTTTCGTGCTCCAAAAGTAACACCATCGCTGTTAAATGCGAATATTTGCATGTTAATGGTACCACGTACTTTACTTAAATCGGTGTATTTTGTGCCGTGAGGTTGGGTACTTTTGAAGTTTTTTTTTTTTTTTTTTTTTTTTGTTTTTTGTTTTTTTTTTTTTAAAGATGAGTGTTTCACAGCCTTTTTTATTTCGTAGCCATGAAACAGGAGCTACTGTAGACGCTTGTGGTCTGTGTTGTAGCCTGCCCATCCCGTAGTATGCCTCCCCTCTGATGGGCGAGAAGTGACACAATACTTCCCTTTTAGGTGCTGGGTCAACACGAGCGCACTGGAAGGTATCCCTTACAAACAATTGTAACCAAATTAAGAATACAAATTTTTGTCGGCGCGGGGGTTCGAACCCGGGACCTTCCGCATGGCAAGCGAGTGCTTAACCACTGAGCGAATCGCGCGCTCTTTTCTTTTTAGGGATTCAAGGGGATGAAAATTTTTAGGCGGTACCGGTGTCAAGATGAAAAAAAAAGAAAAATTCACTTTGTTTCTTGCTAGTATGTTTTTAAGGAATAAATTTTAGAATGTACTTGGCCTAAATTAGGTGAAAAAAACTAAAATTTGTGGTAGTGAAAGATTGGTTTTTTTGTGCTCATGAACTTCATAATCTAATAAGTCTTGTTCGTTCACTGTGACTGCATGGGTTAAATGGGTGACATTTTCTTTTCTTTTATCAGAATTTTCCTTCGAGCTACCTCTACATTTCATTTTTTCTTTATTTCATTATGATGGGTTTTTTTCTTTTCTTTACTTGATTAGAATTATTGTATTCTTTTGTATTGCTTTATCTTTGTATTGTCATTCTCTTTCTTTTTCATTAACCCCATACTGCCACAACATATTACCTAGTACGAATAATTGGCGTTGTTGGTTGTGTAGGTCTGTATAATTTGACATACACCATTTATGCAATGTTTTCTTTGCTGCAAAACCATCCGAAGTATGTAATATACTATCTTAGTTTAATATATTTCTATAATTCATAATGTTATACCTAAGTACAATTATTGAGAATAAGAGTGCGTTCATCCCAACAACTTTTTATTGATTCAAAAGTTTCAATTTAAACAAATCTTTACTGAGACTATTTGTGTGTATATTGTATGAGGTTTTTACTAAATTTATTGTAATGGAGTATGATGTTGCTATAGCTTTAATTATTTTACACTTTTTTCAGTAATATAAACAATATGTACTTACATAACCAACTAGATTTTGTTCCAAAGAAGAATGAATGGAAGGTTTTTTCATTTATCTCTATAACAGGAAGTTTTTATACTGATGTCATGTCTTTGTTAATAAAAACACATGCAAGATAGGACAAAAATGGGTTAAAAGTGTTTCCTCTTTCATTCTTGAATTGACATTTTTCGTTCTGGCACAATTTTTATTTGATTATTGATTTCTTTGATTGTCTGCTATTTTCTTTTGTTCCTCCTAATTTTATTGTTCAGCTTTTCTGTTGCCTGTTCTCTTATCTATCTTTTTCTACTATTTTGTTATCTCTGTCTGTTTTTATGCTTCAACCTTTGTTACTATCAGTTTTACAACAGTTCGTACTTCGCCTGTCTTTTCGGTGTTTACACGTTTTATCATGTTTTCACTGACATTTTTAGATATTGTTGTATGGAGTAGAATGATTCGGAATATTTTTTATGTTTCCAGTGTTGTTTTAAAATTAGAACGTAGCGCTTATCAAATTTCAATGTCTTGAAATTTTCAATGTCTTTTCAATGATATTAGGACAATCTCTGTTCCAAATTTCATATTTCTATAATCAATTGAACCGAAGATATGAGGGTGTGAAAAACCGGGTGAATCGGTTCGTGTAAAGATACACTGCCGTGCTTGCTGGAACTTGGCCTGGCGCACTGCCGTGCGCTCAGATATAGGTACTGTAAAGTGTAAATGGAAAGATTTTTTAATTATTCTATTTTCGAAAACGTTACCTCTATTCCGTCTACATTTGTAAACAAAACACATTTTCCTGGGGTCCCAGATTGTACTTTACGGACTCTGTGTGTTCATTAAACGGGGCAAAATACGTAGCATATTATTCAATTACTTCTATTATTCATTTACTAATATCATTACTAGGAGATAAGATAAAAAGAAACTTTGGTTCAAAGTTATGGTTTCAATCAGGCAATTAGCCCTATCTGAAAGTAATGAAATTTGCTCTGTTCAGCGGAGGGTAACGTAGGAAGTAATTTCATTAGAGTTTTTGGGGGATAAATTTATGAAACATAATAATTTTAGATGACATTTTTAATGTAAAAAAGAAAAACCCGGAGAGAGAGAGAGAGAGAGAGAGAGAGAGAGAGAGAGAGAGAGAGTAAAAAGTCAGAGGTGGAACAAATAGGAAGGAGAGAGATGGAGAGTTTGAGATA
>CM044959.1:43397035-43428115 GCA_024516035.1 Bactericera cockerelli
GGACTTTCAGTTAGAAGGTTCATGAAGAATGTTCAAATCGAGGAAGTTTTATTTATTCACGTTTCGCTTCCTCTCTCAGGTTTCATGTTTGTAATGAGCTACATGTCTCTCACACTCATCCACATGATTTGTTTGCCAGAGACGAGGACGAGACAAGTTCTTTACTTTTCAAAAAAACATTATTGCTGTCATTAGATGGAAATATACATTACTTTGTTTGAGTCACTTTGAGAAAGTTTAATGAGTTGCTGCTCTACAAAACACATAAAAAACTTTTGAGAAATATAAAAAAGCACAAAGATTTTTTGTTTGCCAAGCTGATGAAAATTCTAAATAGGTAGGGGGAAAGAAGTGGCGCGAACTTACCTCTCACTCCTCTTGTGAACTTGACTTGCAACGGAAACAAAAAACAGAGAAATGATTAGAACCCGGACTTTCCGAAGCTTATGGACTAGAATAGAAATAGATAAAGAGACTAGCGAGCTACTGGACGGTGCTGACTGACTAGACGACACGACTAGACTATCTGGAGAAGTGCTGCGCTGGGTGCATGTACAATGACGGGAGGGCGGGGGGGATCCGGTGACATTGCTACTTCAGGAAGGCATGCTGACTCGAGGTGTTTGTTCAGATAGGACTTGAGGGCGAATGTTTTATGACATCGATTGCATTCAAAGTTCTTGTTGCCGGAGTGGGTTTGCATGTGCGCGCGCAAATTGGATCTGTCTGCAAAGGCTTTGCCGCAGTGTGCGCAGCCGTAGGGTTTCTCGCCGGTGTGGGAGCGCAGGTGACCTTGCAGCAGCCACGGCCGGGAGAAGAGTTTGCCGCAGACGCCGCACGCATGCGTCAGCTTGTGGGTGAGCAGGTGCATGGCGAGGGCCGGCATACTCACGTAGGCTTTGCCGCACGTGTTGCACTTTTTGGCGGACTGAGAGTCAAGCGAGCGGTGCGTCTGCTTATGCCTGGACAGGTTGGAACTGGTTGCGTACTGTTTGCCGCATTCGAACACGTGTATTTCGTTCTATTCTCTGGCGACAGAGGTGAAGGCACATGGGCGCTAATGACGGTGGGCGATTTTTTTTTCGATCGGCCGTCACTAACGAAGAAAGCTTCGTAGGTGTAAGCGACTGTTTTGGATGGGATGGGTTGCTTGATGGAGGTGATACCAGGCGCGGGAGGTGAAGCACTTAAATCTAGAATAGCTTGAGCGGCAGTTATATCCTCTTCGGGTCTCCTGTCGTCGAGAGAGTATGGTCGGTAGATATCTTTCTTCTTAGGAGGTAATGATAAGGCGGCGCCCGTGCTAGTGAAACACATGGCGAGGGACTTCTGTCGGGGGTGGGGCTGGGTGGGGGGTCGGTTCTCATTGGGACTGTGCAGGGTGGCATAGCAGGGGGCGTGGTGCTTTCTCTGGGGAGATAGGCAGAGTAGTGGGAGAGGTCTTGTACATAACCTGAAATCAGAAAAGGAAGAGAATATGTTAGTGCCTATTCCAATTCGAGTCTAATTAGATAGATTATTTACACAAATATTTACATCTGAAGAAATAATATTTTTTTTTCCAACATTTTATTTTTATTTACTTACAATTTTTTTATATTTTTAATGCACGAAAATAATATAAATCAATATGAGGAAGAGAAACAATCAAACTCATTCAAAACATAAGTTACCGAAACTCGCAGCCCTTACATATACAATATACTCGTGCCGAAACAATGACCCGATAAGATGCTGATAAGGCCAGCATTTCAATACCCGTAAAGAACTATACTTTTAAAGCCAATATACAGCGCTTGATGTATACAAACCAATGACAATGACAGACCACTTTTTTATTTATATAAATACCCATTAACGTCATATGCTCACACACACCAAAACTAAGTTTCGTATCCGTGATGAGTGTAACGACTATTAAAAAAAAAAAAAATGAGACAAAATTAATCTAAGTGTCCACTAGCAATTTACTTAAAATGTGTAGCTAGGATTAGGTGATACAAAATATATTATGCAAAATGAAAATGTTTATTCCCCTTGTTATAATATTAAATGAATGGTATTCAGTATGTAAATTTGAAATTCAGGATTAGGGGAAAAATATATAATAATATCGCTTGTTTATAGTGTGTGTTTGATGGGCTGGCGAAGCGGCGGGTGTAACCCGCTAGTATTATTATAATTTGTACATATACACTGTAAGGCGCATAGTACATATACACTGTAAGTCACATCTATGATGAATATATATACAGTTCATTGAAGCTTTTCTTATGCAATAATGACATTTTGATGCAAAATAATATGTCACTGAGCGCGCGATTAGCTCAGGTTAACACTCGCTTGCTCGAAGTACGGTTGGACCACGCGACAAAAATTTGTATTCTTAATTTGGTTACAATTGTTTGTAAGGGATACCTTCCGGTGCGCTCGTGTTGACCCAGCACCTAAATGGGAAGTATTGTGTCACTTCTCGCCCATCAGAGGGGAGGCATACTACGGGATGGGCAGGCTACAACACAGACCACAAGCGTCTACAGTAGCTCCTGTTTCATGGCTACGAAATAAAAAAGGCTGTGAAACACTCATCTTTAAAAAAAAAAAAAAAAAAACTAAAGTAACACCTCTTGGAGATATACCTCGCTTTTCTAGATACGTTGGACTAGAAATAATGAATTTTAGTGTAAAAAACGAAATATGTATTACAATTTTGAATACCTAAATAATAATATCATTAGCACTATAAATATAATAACAAAACAAAACTTAACCCTAATATGAAAAATATGACACCACATTTTTGCCTTTGCCAAGGAAAACACTATCTCTATTTCCAGAAGCTGACAGCCCGACGTGCAAAACTTGAACATTAGGGAATTACGAAAAGGATAGATGCAAACGAGAATCTTGAATTTGAAAATTCAAAAATAATAAAATGTAAATTGAAAAGGGGATGAGAAGTCGAAAGTTCTCCTCGGCGTCTCTTTGTTGGGAATAAAATGAACCGACGTTTTCGACTCTGAAACTCTTACTCAAATGGAAAGAAGACAATTTCAATTTGAATCACACCACAGAAATGAAACTTTTGTAACAGTATATTAATTAAAGCTCACTTCCTCCGACTCTCTGACCCAATGGACGTCCATTACAATAAAAAAAGGTCGTTTTTCGAACGAGTTGCTCGGAATACACCTCAACTTTTGCCCTGTAATAGGTTTTTATTGTGTGGCTTTTGCGGAGTCCATTATGTAGATGCAGTTGTATTAATGACGGTCTGCTATTGAGTTACCTACTTTTTGAAATTAAAAGATTCTGAGCTCCTCGTGAGATGGCTCTTGTAAAGAGGTGCTTTGTGAGAGTGGAAGAGGTTTATTTGGGTTTAACGTCGCTTTCAACTACATTGTCAAGTATCACGACGGAGTGTAAAATAGGAAACGTGGATTTTTACTTTCCTTATCCTATAGAAAGGAAATACCTAATGGAATTTTTGTTGTTAATGAATCCAATAATAATTAATTTAATTTTCGTGTGTGGTGTGTGGGTGTTTTTAACGGTGTTGAAAGATTTTTTTTATGTGCACACTAACGCCTGGAAATAACTTAAAAGTTCTTTCTTGAACAATTTTCGGAGCGAAGCTTTAGATGTTTAATCTAATAGTTAGAATAGCTTAAGTAACATTAGTATTATTAATATTGTCAATAAAGCGATATTTCATTAATAATTAATAAGAGTGCCTCTTTCAGATGGATGAATTTCGGAAGTGAAAAGTATATAAAACGAAGATCTATCCCTCTTGAAATTATATCAACAAGGAATTATTATGAATCTTGCAGGTGACAAATGAAGTATTGCACATAAAAATCAAAGCAGCAGAAACTCTGTATTTAAATAATTTATAATAGGTTACTAGGTATATTCTTCTTCTTCTTTTACTTTGCTTTTTCCCAAACCTACTTTGGGTCGACATTGTTCAGACTCCTGGTTGAGGTTCTTTGGTTGTGGCACTTTGATTGGTTGTGATGTCCTTCCTAACGCCAACGATTCTTTTGATTTAACGTCCAGTAGAAGACTGTATTAAATTTCATTTATATATTTATTTATTTTTACATTTTTTACACTTTCTTTCTATATGTGCCTAATATTAATTTCTCTAGCTCAAATCATTATAATTTACAGTGCCAGGTGAAAACCTGATTACTTTTCAACTTTTCGAAAGCTATTTCAAGTCTTTAAATCTTTCCCGGAAAATTTGGAATAAAAGAAGAAAGCCGCATTAAGCTAGAGGACTTTGTAAAAACATTGACCCTCCTGAAAATCCCCAACCCCTAAAATCCCTACCAAGCCGTCTCTTGTACTTTCCCTGTCTCCTTTGTCCCTACTACGTGTCCCTCCTCTATTAATGAAGATAGCCAGGGATTATCTCAGATTTAGCAAAACAAAGACTAGACTACCTACTTCACATTTTCTACCTTCCTTTGCCTTTTTTACTTTTCATTATTTTTATTGAGATGGGAATTAGGAGCTCTTTTGAAATCTGTTGTAAATGACTAGGTGACTATACAGGGAAAACAGGGATGGAGGTAGTTTCGTTTTATCTTTAGTTTATATATAACCACTACACTGATTCTCCATATCTTTTCCAATGTTCCAAATTTCATAATACATTTTCAGATAATTTTTTTGGAAACTAGTTTATCCAAACAGTTTTTGTGTTTTCCTAGAGAGAATTGACATGAAATAAACCCAATTTCACACATTTAATTTAAATCTAAATTGCTAAATGCTCAATCGCTCGCAATCATTTTCCCTGTTTTTTTTTTATCTGTCTCTCCTAGTCAATCTCTTTCTCTCTCTCTCGCTCTTTGCTTTTTTCACAATAATGTATCTCGCTGTCTCTCCTATTCCTCTCTCTCTCTCTCTCTTTATTTATATATCTCCGTCTCTTTCTCTCCCTTACCCTCGCGATGTTAAAGCTCGTTGAAAAAAACAAACTGCAGACGATAAATTTTCCCAAGGTTTCAGGCTAAATGAAGGCGCCGCATTTATCACTACCCGTGTTCATAACCTGATGCTCGCTTGCGGCAATGTCGCACCCCTCCGCGTTCCCCCGTCTCCAGGTTCCCGTTTTTCCCTTCGTGCCGAGTTACCCTCCTCCCGAATTCGTCCCGTTTTACCCCCCGTACCGTGTTTACCCCCCGTAACGGGTTTACCCTCTTCTCTCCTATTTCAGTTAAAATTTGCATTCCTCATTGTGTGAATAATTCGAGTTCATATTTTTCAACTTTCTTTTGATGATTAAATGATATAATTTCATATTTAATATCTCAAATAAATGTGAAATCATATTTCATGATTTTCAGGAGCTTTCGCTGGCAAAAATTAAATGAATGAGGATGTCATGATAACTGGTGCCAGACAATAGAGAGATATGTATAATCGTAAAGATGTCCTTTTTAATTGTTTTTTATTAAATTAATTTTGGGTAGAAGGGAAATTAGCTTTTTAATGAAAATGTAGATGGTGTTAACAATATAATATTAGTTTTGGGGAATGATTTTCTTAGTTAAAAGATATTATTTCATCATGGTATGGAGTGTTTTTCGAGACGCCGTTTTAATGAATTGGTAATGAAGGCGTTGAATAATGAAAGAACACATCAAACTATCAAATTGGTGGTATATAATCTATTGATGTATTTTAAACATTATTTTCTTGTTCATTTTATTTTTCTTCATTCTCTCCCTCCCTCTCTCTTCTTCCCACTCCTTGCTTTAGCTCCTAACATAACAAAACCTTCTTAATTAAAACCCGATCTCTCACTCCATTAAACTCGATCATTAGCAAAAGAAAACACTCCTCAATAGTCCTCAATTACAATAATTGAAACCCAATACGTGCTCAGAACTTTTCCAGGGCATGTTAAAATTAGTGTTATTGGAATATTTTGGAGTGTTATTGGAGCTGAACAGTAAAACGTTTTAGAGTAATGAAATTTTTACTTTGGTCCGTCTATTTTACGGTTTTAAACTTTGTATTCATTTGAGTCCCTTTTATAGAAATAATCATAGATTTATGTTGAGAAAAAGAGCAGTTTCTCTATGGCCTCTATGCCAAGAAAGTAAACGAGATTTTTGAACAATATAATTGAGCATGTAATTTTCATACCAAAATATTAAAAACTTTCAAGTTAGTGTCACATTAGAAAAGTAAATTTATTGAATATGAACGACATTGGCACCAGAAGACTTTTTTTTTTTTTCAAAAGTCAAAAAATAATAGTGAGAAAATGTGCATACTTTATAGGAATTCTTCAGTTGTGTGTGACAAAATGCATGGCAACCAGCATATTTAAGACATAATAATAATTAAAATATGCACTAGGTTGACTAGGTAATTATCCTTTTTTTTTCTTCCTAAAGTAGTCACTGTAGCCATGTAGGTAGCGCACAAGGCTTGCACACACGGTGACCTTGGTTCGATCCCTACATTGTAAGATTTTTTGTATTTGTACTTGGACGTCCAAGGTCGACTGATTGTTCGTTTCGAATGAAAAAGGTACGAACAGATGTGTGTAGGTACTGTAGTGAGAAGGATATCGCGGAGCATATAATTTTTGAATGTATTAGATTAGATGAGGAAGAGAAAATATGCTGAAGATCTTCTAGGTTAAAACTATGTACTGTAAACATCATTGATGAAATGTTGGCATGTTAGGAAAAATGGAAAAAATTGTAAATTTTATAAGGGCGGTAATGAAAAAGAAGGAAAGAGATGAGAGAGTGCAGCCCCATGACCTTGACCCATGGTGAGCCTTAAAAGATAATGCACCTGAAGTAATGTTACTAAACGGTTCCGGTGCATCATCTTCTCCAGAGAGGTCTAGTTTTTAGAGGGTGGAAATCCCACTCCCCATGGTTTCCGGTGTCTTTTAAAGATTTTTCTCCAAGCCTCTCAAAGAAAAAAAAAAAAAAAAAAAAAAAGGTCGACTGATACTTCGTGGGGAAAAATGAGTAGCTTTTTCATGTGAGCAGTTGTGGAATTATTGCAAAATAATAAAAAAAAAATCAGAAAAAGAAAAAGTCCTATATTCTGCAGGCTCTACCCACTAGAATTGTGATAAAATAACACATAAAACACATATTTATTTATTATTTTTATAATTAAAATAAGATTTTGACCATTCTATTGTATCCGTATAATATAACATTTAATATGCACCTCTTTGGATATAGCAAAATTTCATTTACAGAAGAACTTCACAAGTTCACAGTCATCTTGGCTTTTCTTTTGAATACGAAGTTTTTTCGTGGGTTGAAAAGTATATGTATTGGGTTTATACGAATAAGTATAGGTACCTACTATAATTTTGTATGTAATGAAAACAAAGTTAGCTTTCGTATTAATTAAAAAATGAAATTGTTTTCCCACTGTCTGTACGTGTAAGTAATATTAGTCAGAGGTTTGGAACATGGATAAAGGATGCACGTACATAGGTATAATAAGTATATGTAATAATTATGTACCTATTATGTACGTATACAACTATACATTGTACATGTAGGTTCTTCTTGTAATAATAAAATAATATTAGTTTTCTATGGGGCTGTGGAAAGGAAAATTAGTCGGTCGATTTGACAGCGTGTCTGAACACTGGTTTTTTGTTACATTTTTTTATTTATTGTGTAAGAGATATTGGATCTCATTCGCCAAATATATAAATTAAAAATTAATTACATTATAATACCTATTAATAAATTCATATAACGGTTGGGCGGAAGAGATTGCCATAGGCAATATCTTAGCCTTATATTTAGGACACAATTTATCTACTATGTAGAAAATATACATTTTATCTATTTATTTTCTCTTTCTCTTGTTTATATGTATATGTAAACATAATGATGTAATTTTCAGTTTTTCATTTTTAATCTGTCATCATTATTGTACATATATTTCTTCTCTATAATGAAATAATATAGGATATAATTCACCAATTCACCAAGTAAATAGATTCACCAAAAAAAAAATGTGCCAAAACCAATCAACCTCAACCTTGAGGTTGAACAACGTCGACCTGCTTGAGCGGGATAAGACAGAGTAAAAGAAGATAGATTCACCAATTGCATAGAGCACAAAATTGACAAACAAACATACATTACCTACATTATTTTGTTGTTTTTTTTAGTTACATTCTCTAATTTTAACATTAAAAGTAAAATAATATGCATTGAAAACGTCATTAAATTAAAGGCGCGCTCTCGAAACTCTTTAACTATTGCCAATATTGACATCCAAGGGTCAGTCTCTGGTGACATCGTCAAATTCCTCGATGATATTTGTATTTAATCAATATACATTTCATAAAAAGCTTCAACTTTAGAGAGGGTGGGGGGCAGGTTTTGAAAAGGACTGTGTTTACTTAAATATGCCATCTTTTTCCCCTTGCCTGTTCTTGAGATATGTGAATAATTACTGGGTGAATAAGAAAAGTGGATACAACACAAGAAGTAAGAATTGTCTGTCCCGGTAGCTCAGTGGTAAAGGCGGCCCTCTGTAAATCCAGAGATTTCAGAGGTGGTAGGTTCGAAACCCAGCCGGGACATGATAAGATATCCTCCCATTTGGGATTTTTACTACATAATAGTATGTCTTGGGCTTACTGCTAGAATAATGGAACATTAATTGTCCTAATCGGGCAATAATGCAATATAATTATATAATCTGGTTTTATTATTATTATTAGCATTTACTTGTGGTGAAACACAAGACCTCTTCACAATTTTTCTGGAAGCATTTCTAAGAACCTCCTTTACTTTTTCAAATTATTTTACATTATTCTTCCTTCTTCTTCGGTAATGGGGTCGTTACTCATAACAGTAACTACTCATTTTTCCTCACGAGGTAGAGTTGACCACGGACATCCAAGTACAGAGAAGAAAATTTCTGCGCCGCTGGGGATCGAACCGTGCGTGAAACACAAGAAGTTATATGTATTAACGTAACCGACCTCAGAAGCTTGGTTGATAAGGCGGCGGACTTGTAACCCGGAGGTGGGTGGTTCGAGTCCCACTTTAGGCAAAAAATTAGCAGCGTGAGCTTGAGTGGTTGTGACATCATGAAAATGATTAAATATAAACTTTATACATATACGTAAATAAAGTTCTTACCCTTAACAAAACAATCTACATATAATAATAATTTTATTTATTTGTAATATTATTTTACAATTGGACAAAAACAATCTATTATGTCCAACATTTTATTTAGCTATTGATGTCGACCTAAGCACTTAAGCAGGTAACTACTAAAGGTTAGTATTAGTTATACTTATGCACAATACTGTCTAAATCATATAAGTAATAGAAAGAAAAATTGCGAAGTTCTTTTTGAAAAATTGCAGTCCCAAAGTTCAGTCAAAAAGTTCCTCTCTGTAGGTTTTTGAACTTATATTTACAAAATTTTGTCTCAGTGGAGACTCCGGTGCTCTTTATGATTCACACAGTATATTTCCTCATATCCAATGCAGCATAATATTATTATTATCTTGAAGCCAAAACTAAAAAACGGAAAGCAATATATTTATATGAAATTCTGTTTCTCATGTTTGTTTTCCTGGAACACTTTCCCCTCTCTCTAGTTTTTGTTTTTCACCTCTTTCATCTTCCTTTCCTAACATTCGCTATCTTGCCTCTCTATCTCTCTTTTTTTTCCGTTTCTATCCCTTTTCTTTATTTTATCTCTTTCTTTTTCCTCTCTCTTTCTCTGATCTCTCTCTCTCGCCTCTCACTTCCCACATTCTCTCCTGTCCACGACCTCACAAAAGTTACTTAGGAGATATTTTTTCAATATAAATAAAAGATTATTATTCCATTCAATTAATTCAATTTCTCCTTTACTCTTCTCCTCTCTCTTTCTCTCCCTCATTGGTCAGAAAACCAATGAGTTTATTTCCCCTCCTCATTCTCCCTCTCTCAATCTCCCTCCCCTCTTCTCCTCCCTAACCAACGAGTTTTATTTCCCCATCAACTCCTTGTTCTACTCTTCCCTCTCCTCCTTCTACCTCCCATTACACTCCCTCCTCTTCCCTCCTCAATCTCCCTCCCCTCTTCCTCCTCCTCCTAACCAACGAGTTTTATTTCCCCATCAACTCCTTGTTCTACTTCCCTCTCCTCCTTCTACCCTCCCATACATCCTCCTCTCTTTCTCCTCCTCACATCCCCCTCCCATACATCTCCCTCCCCACTTCTCCTCGCTCACCAGCGAGTTTATGTGTCTCCTGTTGATTCTCTTTCCTTCAATATCATGCATTATGTATCCGAACGCAAGAATGTACATAGATTCTGCTCAATATTTCATGTGCATCCTTTCAGTGTACATAACCATAATGTACATAGGAATGTATACCTAGATATTAATGTACTCAGATCCTGAAAATCGTACGTATATCCTTTCAGAGTAAGCATGACAACTGATTTATTTATGCTATTGACATCGAGCTAGGAGGAAAGACATCGTTAGAATTTTCTTTTTGCTGCTTCCTCAAAAAGTTCTTGCGGGAAATTTTATTCTGTGAAAAACTAAAAATGTGAAAAACTTCTGTGAAAAAAAAACTAAAAAATATTATTTGTATCATAACATGACAGTGAAAGTGACGTCACAACCATAACCATGAGGAAGATAGAATACCAACCCTGAGTAGAACTTGTAAACCTACTTGGGTTTAAGCCATAATTGCGAAGGAAAAAATTGTCATAGACAATATTTAAAAAAAAAATGAAGATATTAGGGTAAATTTTTATAAACCCTTTAAAACTTTTACACATCCTAGTACTGTAGCTCTTCATAAAATGTAAATTTACACTAAATAACTCCATCAAAACTGAATTGTTTATGTTTTTTTTTTTTTTTTTATAATCGAACTACTTTAGAATCCTGCTTACTCGAAATTCGAGGGACAGACGCGTCATTTCGAGTTAAAGAGAGTTCGAGCTCTCGGGATTTCCAATAAGGAACAAAGTTCCACAAGGCCGAAGAAATCTTTCCAGCTATCGGGATTTTGAGTTAGCGAGATTCTACTGCTATTCGTTGTTAGTACGTACCTATTCAGCAGTGTTTATACCTGAGAGTGTGGATAAAGGATATTCTCATTTTAAAGTAAATTCACCAATGAGATGAGATTTCATGATTGGTAATGATTTGTTTCATACTGAAAAGTCTTGAATAATAATTATTATCTATACATATACTCAATATCTATAATATTATTATTATAAATGAAATTACTTCAATTTCCAGGTCAATTTACCTGCATGATAGCTATTGTCTTTTAATTTTCATAACTGCAACAAATACTGCAGCCCATTAGGCTGCCTCTACAGATCATATATGAAGCAACTCTTCATTATCTATGAAGCAACTCTTCATTATATATATGAAGTGAAAAATCTTAATAAGCTTAAATTGATGTGTTCAGTTAGAAATTCATCAGTTAAAAATGCAGCATAAAACAAAGATAATATTATACAGGGTGATAATACGACTACTTCCAATTAGGAATAACCAATGAAGACAAAAAGAGGTTACTTCAACCTCAAAAGTAACATTGATTTCAATTTCCTTTGGTAGCAAATGTTCTTTTGTCTCTCTCTCTCTCACTGAGTGAGGAGCAAATCCTAATTTAGACTTCTCATCTATAATTCACCACTTCGCCCTTTGGGTTGTCTTTTCCCCGTAATGGAATTTTCGATCAATCATCGTGATCTTTGTTTCATGAAACTCGACAAAGGGGGAATGAGAAGGCAGATAGAGAGAGAGGGAGAGAGAAAGAGAGAGAAGAGAGAGAGAACGTGGATTCAAAAGGAAATAGACGCGAATAATAGAAGGGATGGAGAGGTAGATTGAAAGAAAGAGAGAAGAAGAGAAAAGAAATTAGAAAGAGTGAGAAAATTGGAAAAGAAATACATAGATACAAAGAATAGAAAGGAGAGACAGATAGAAGGGAAATAAATACAAAAACACGAAGGAATCGAAGACTAGCAGAAGAGAAAGAGAGAAAGAGAGAGAGAAAGAATAAAATAAGAAGAATGAGAAGGTAGAGATATAAGGAATAGAACCTTTTAAGAGTAAGAGATAGAAGAGAATAAAAAAGATAAAAGGTAAAGAGTTCTTTGTGTTATTAGGTCAAAAAATTTAGTGGTAGCATTGACATTACGAGAAACTCTTGTTAATCATAATTATCTCCAACCAACCATCATATTCCAATATCAATCTCGTTAATGCCGCCACTGGTCATTCCCCACTCTACAAGTACCCCAATTTTCTCACGAGGCTAGAGTAGGCACCGACATCCAAAGTACAAAGCCGAAAAAGTCCAACCCCGCGGGATTCGAAGCCGGGTCACCTGGAGTACAAGCCGAGCATGCTACCGACTACGAAGAGGAATGAAGAAAGGAACAAAAAGATAACGAGAAAGCTATCTATGTACTTTATGGGGTCAGGAAGAAAAGGGGAGAGAGAGAAAGAGAGAGAGAGAGAGAAGAAGAGAGAGCGAGATAGAAGATAAATAGAGTGACAGTAAGGGGAGGGATGGTATGTCATTTCAAGTAATGATATTATTGGCTGTTTTGTTCAAAAAGATAACGAATACACAAAGGGTCAGTTCCCAAGTCCAAAGGCGATTTTATCCGTTTTAACCCTTTGTGGGTTGTGGTCGAATTATGAAAGTGCTTTTGTATTCAATTAGTTGTTGTTAATGCTGCAAGGAAAACTAGAGAGCACGAGACCTAAATAAATTATTAAAATGCCTAGAAGACTTTTTTTTAACCTTTTGCACTCGAAAGCATGTGTGAGATGACAAACAGGAAATATCCTACAATTCGCCGCAAAAAAAAAAAAAAAATCGACCTCAGATAAGGTCGGTGTCATCTCTGAGATGACAACAGCGATCTTTCTGTTTAATGATTTCTCCCGCTTTTTTGGATTCACTTTTTGAAAAATGAATAATTTGGCTAACTTCACAGACATGTTATCTACAAATCAATGGCCAACTTTACCCTGTTAAACAAAACATTCATTTTTTTAGACATTAGACATTATTCCAAAAACCACGACGACCTTATTGGGGTTTGGAGTTCTTAACCTTACGAGGGTTTTATTGTTGTCATCTCAGAGATGACATCGACCTTATCTGAGGTCGTTGAAAATATTGCTGCAGAGTGCCAAATGTAAATGTTCTAGTGACAATCCACCTGAGTAAATAAACTTTTTGTAAAAGAAACTAAGAATGTAGAGTAACAACCCCGTCGTGATATGTGACCATGTAGTTGAAAGCGACGTTGAACCCAAATTAATAATAAAAATAAAACAATATTGACATAAAATAGGGGCACTAAATTTGTACCTGAATTTAATTTTAAAACTTTTGTTTACATGTAAACCTGTTTTAAAGTCGGTTTCTTTTTCTTTGCAAATCTCTCCACAATTTATTGATTTCGAACCAAATTCAATGTAATCATCATTTCCGTTTGAAGCCAATACTTAACGATAGCTTCAGACGGCACAAAGAATTTTAAAAGACAGAAAATCGAAGACAAAACGATGCAAATTTCAGCTGGATTAGCAAACAAGAGAGACAGAGAGAATAATCCAGAGAAAAAAAAAAAACTTAAAAAAGGAAAAGAATGGAGATTTCAATATTAAAATGCCTGCAGCGTGGAATCTCAACGGAGCTTTGGAGATTAACAATGTAATCTTGCAGAAACGAAACGGAATAAAACATAATGGAGGAAGAAATGGATGAGCAAATAGACAAGAAGAGTTAGAGAGAGGAGGTTGGGAAATTAAAAATAGAGAGAGAAAGAGGAGGATAGGGAAATTCAAAATAAAGAGAGAAAGAGAGAAAAATACTAAAGAAGGAGAGAGATAGATGAATCAGAGCGCCCGGATACCACTGAGTGCAACAATATTTATCGAAACGTTTCGCAGCACTTGGTGTCGAATTTCGAATATTATGTAGTGTTGCATAGCTTTGTGAAGAAATGTTTCAGCCCGTGGCATTCAATATCATTTGATTCTAAGGCCCACAAACAGGATTAGATTTCATCTTAGTGGACACTACTATAGCTGACGCAGGCTACAGCCTTCTGTGATTGGTTGAAATTCCTACCAGGGGTCGTGTCAAGGGTTAGAGTTTACACGTATAACCCTTTCGCTCCCGGCTCAAACGATCGTGAGGGCTGGAAATTTTGATCAGTAAAATGGCGTCTGCTTGTTCTTTTTAGCTGCAGTTTTTTTAAAGTGATACTGTGTTTAGTTTTTAACCTCCTTGGCCAAATTAGATTTTTGTTTATATTTCAACTTGATGATTTTTTCAAATCTCGCGAGAAGTGTCAAATTGAGTAAAAGTCTCAGGAGCGAAAGGGATAATGAATCTAATCCTGTTTCAAAGAAATAGTCGAGAGTGAGACGTTGCGAAATAACTCTACCACAGCCATCATTATGATTTTTGCTTTCCTTTGGCTACGTTTCGACATATAAAAAGAAATACCCGGATTTCTGCTCCCATTTGTTACTTCCTAATTCCCACAAAGTTTCCTTTCCTTTCTATTCCCTCCCTCTCTCTCTCTCTCTCTCAATCTCTCTCTCTCAATCTCTCTCTCTCTCTCTCTCTCGCTCTTTCTCTCTCAATATCTCTCTCTCTCAATGTCTCTCTCTCTCACTCTCTGTCTCGAATTTTCTTTCCCTATTTAATTAATTATCTTTCTCTTTCTATTCCCTCCCTCTCTTTTTTTCCCTACCCCTGTTTCTCTTTTTCTATCTCTCCCCCTTTTCCTCTCTTCCTCAGTCTCTTTCTTGAATTCTCCCACCCTCTTCAATTATCTCTCTCTCTCTCTCTCTTTTCCTTCCTCTCTTCTCATCCTTCTGTACCGAAAAATTAATTCCTTTTTAAAAATCAACAGGTCCCTTTCTAGCAGGCTCTCAATCTTTCCTCATAATTGATGAAGACTTTGTCTTTGAGGGAACTGTAAGAAATTAATTAGTGGAGACGACTAAATTACCATCTTTTTTGAGATTACTTTTGTCATTGTACCTATTAATGTTTTTCTCTAATTCTCTCTTCACCTCTCTCTCTTCTTTTTTTTCACTCTTTTTGACATTTCTTTTCCTTATTTTTGACATTCATTTAATTTGTACATGATAAATGATTTTATAATACAGGTAAGGTTCTAAGGTTCTTCCTTTCTTAGTGTAACAGGTAGATAATCTTGTTGTTTTAATGATAATTAATACAGAAATAGCCAGTGGCGTATCCAGGGGAGGGGGTTTGGGGACAAAACCCCCCCAGAAATTTCCAAGAAACCCCAGCAAAGATGGAATATACGTTAGGCGTAATTTCTGAACCCCCCTCAACTCCCCCCCCCCCCCAAATCCCCTCAATCCCCCCCGAAATCTCCTCAAACCCCCCCCCCCCCCCCCGAAATGTAGGTCTAGCTACGGCACTGGAAATAGCTATTGGTACCAAATAGGCATCTTTACCATATTTTATTAATTTAGAACAATACTCGGACACAATAAAATTAGCTTCCAAATACAATTAATTATTTTCGAAACTTCAGTCAAATTTTCAAAAAAAAAAACATATTTTAGCTGTATTAAATCTCCTCTATCAATATTATTATGTTTAGCTGATTTTCTTATTTATAATCCGGCCCAATCCAATTTGAACCTCAGAAAGGGACAAAAAGCGCCCCTACCTTTCTTGCAATCAACCTCATCATTGTCTTCCCAAACCCCAAGGGATGGGTGGACTAGCGGGGAGTAAAATATTATAAGCAAACAATAGTATGAAAGTTATAGAAAATAAACTTTTGAGTGAGGAGGTTGAGAAAGAGGGATAGAAGATAAATCTGGGGAGGAAATACTAAGGGAAGGTAACTTTAGAGGATGCAGTAAGAATGGATAGAACGAGAGAGAGAGAGAGAGAAAGGATAGTATGTGGGAAGGTATTGACATTCAATGACAGGGAGTAGCAGTAAGGAGGGTAACAAATTAGAAAGAGAAAGAGAGATAATGGTTGATGGAGACGGATTTTGAAGGGAAATGAAGAAAAAGAGAGATTTGAGGAAGGAAAATAGAGAGGAAATATACATTTGTAGGAGGGTTACTTTTGGAAATTTTCTTACAAAGAAAGAGGGAGAAAGACAGAAAAGAGGGAAGATAGAGAGAGAGAGAGAAAAGGAAGGATTTGAGAATGGAGAATGAGAGGGAGAAAGAGATACATGGAGGTAAAAAAGAAGGAAGTAGGAATAAAGAAAGAGAAAGAGTGGGGGAGAAAGAGAGACCGAGGATGGAGGGAAATAAGAACAAGAGAGGTTGAGGAGAACGTTTGGGGAAGTCGAAGGAAAGGCAACATTGGGGAAGGTAAAGTTGAGAGGAAAAGATAAATTGAGGCGAGGCTATGTTTGGAGAAGGTATATTTCAGGGGAGCAATGTCGACCTGTTGAGCGCCAAACTTTTCGGCCAGGCGGTGGCGGAGGCAAAACAATATTTGTGTTTGTGAGAAAATTTTAATTAGAAAGCAGAAATTAGGGAGGGGGAAGATGGAGGGAGCTTTTCTAGACAGAAGTTTGTACCTTTCACAAGTTCTGCTTTGCTGAGTCTCTGTACTTTTGTATTGAGTTCTGTAAGAATAGGAGGTTGAGATAGCTAAATAGTAGGTAGTATGTATAATATCATAGATAATGGCTGTAGTACTTTTTGTTGTGAAGGAAGAACACTGAGGCGATCTCTTGATTAAAATGTGTTGTTTTTGGTCTAGGTTGTAGCTTGCCCATCCCGAAGAATGGAAGTTCTCTAATGGACGAGTAATGACGCAATACTTTCTATTTAAGTAAAGGTGCACCACGAGCGCACAGGAAGGTGTCCCTTACAAACAAAAGTAAAAAAAAAATTGAATAGAAATTTTTGTCAACTCCGGGGTTCAAACCCTAGACATTCCGGATGGCCAAAAGGTATTTTTCCATTGATCTATTAGTGCTGTCCAAGTACTTGCTCAGTGTCCTCATCTGTCCTGGTAGCTCAGTGGTCAAGGTGGTCAAAACAAGTTCCTATGTGTGGATTTTGACCACATAATAATTTGACTTGACCTTACTGCTAGAATAATTGAACTCATTGGTCTTAATCGGCCAGCATAAGTAAGGCTGAATTTTTATTGCTTCTAAGCCTGTAACCGCAGTCCCGAATTTTGTAAAATTTATTCATACTTTGGTTATACTTCTCATAGCAACCTTTGATGAAGGGACTATTATAATTCTGTTCACTGAGAGGACTATAAAAGTTATCTCAAGGAGTATACAAGGGATGTTGGACACTTATGCCTGTCTCAAGAGAGTGAGAGAGATAGTAAGAGAGGGATTATGAGATAGAGAGATAAATATATTGAGTAGTATTCAAGAGGAAGAGGAAAAGAGAAGAGAGAAGAGAGAGAGAAGAGAGAGAGAGAGAGAGAGAGAAGAGAGAGAGAGAGAGAGAGAAGAGAGGGGAGACGTAGTGACAAAAAAGAAAGAAATAGAGGTATGGCCTGTTTCAAACAGGAGGGATGGTGTTAAAGAAAAGGACAGATGGATAAAAAGGGTGAGGAAGAAAGAGAAAGAATGGGGAAAGTAACAGTAGTAAAAACTAGCTAGTCTGACAAACATATTGTAAAAGAGAAAGATTGAAAAGGAAAAGAAAGAATGAAAGAGAGGGAGATGCTTCTGCCTGAAAAATGATACAGACTAGAGGGAGAGATTTAGTGTTTGAGAAAGAGGATGAAAGAGAGAAAGATATAGTGTTTGAGAGGGAGAGGAGAGAGGGAGGGGATAAAGAGATAGAGAGGGGAGAAATAGAGAAGGCCTCTCTCAAAATGAGAGAGACTTAGCTGCTAGAGAGAGATTTGATTTGATTTTATTTTTATTTATAACAATTTTAAATTTACAAATATAACATTTCTTAACCTAATATAAAATAATTTATGAGGCGATGGTCTCACTCAACAATGTTTGAAAATAGCAATAACAATAGATAGAGAAAGAATGTGTATGAGTCAGAGAATGAGAAAAAGAAAGAGATTGTATGTTTGACAGGGAGAAAGAGAGAGAGAGAGAGAGGAGAGAGGGAGAGAGAGAGAGATTGAGAGATATATAAAGAGAATGAGAGAGACAGAAATATTTAGAAAGAGAGAGAGAGAGAGAGAGAGACAGAAATATTTAGAAGAGAGAAGAGAGACAGATATATTGTTTAGAGGGAGAGAAAAAAACGAGAGGGAGGATTTTTATCCTTATAAACTACTTTTGTTTTAAATATCTACTCAAGTATTTTCACAATCACCATCACTCACTCTGGCTTGAGTGACAGACTTTAATAAAGCAGTGGGAAATAAATGTGTTACTCGTGAGGACAAGTGAGGGGAGAGAGTGTTGGGTGAGGGGGAGAAAAGAGATCTAAAGAGACTAGACAGTAATAAAAAAATAAGAAGGAGCAAGAAAATTGAAACTAAAGATTATTTGAAATTAGCTAATGCTTTGCAGAGAGATGAAGAATAAAGTGTGTACATGTTTTCTATATACAAGAGAAAAAGATATAGGACAGAATGGAGAGATAGATAGATAAAAAGATAGACAAAAATAAGCAAAGAGAGTGAGAGTAGTAGAAAATTTGTAGAGGCGAAAGACAGACAAATAGAGAAGAGAAGAGACAGAGAGGTGAATCACACAAGAAATAGGTATTTTGAAGGAAAGATAAATAAAAGGTAGACAGATATCTCTTCCTCTATCTCCTAATTCACCTCCTCTCTCTATCTTCTCAATATTCTCTCTCTCTCTCTCTCTCTCTCTGTCTCTCTCTCTCTCTCTCTCCTCTCTCCTCTCTCTCTCTCTCTCTCTCTCTTCTTCTCTCTCTCTCTCTCTCTCTCTGTGTCTCTACCTTATTATTGGTTTTTATCTCTCTCTTCCTCTCCTTCTCTCTGTTCATCCCTCCCACACTAACTCCTTATGACTCATCTCATGGCTCCGCCTATTATGCTTTAAGAACATTCTATCGCCGCCCTCTTCCCTATCCCAGCAATATTACTCTCCTCCTCCTACTCCTCTCCTCTCTCTTCTCTTTCTCTTTTTTTTTCCTCTCTTTCCTAGTGATGGCAAAAGCGCGAGGCGAGGCGAACTTTTTTGTAACTTGCAAATTTTTTAGTTCGCCTCGCCTCGCGCTTACGTCGACTCGCGCTCGCCTCGCCTCACAGTTCGCGTGAGTTTAGTTCGCGCAGTTCGCCTCGTGCTTCCAGAGTGTCTCGTGGTAAAAAAAAAAGCATAAGAAAATTATGCTTTTCATGCAAACAATGCAGAATTGTTCTTTAAAAAGGGATAATAAAATCTCTGTTTTTTAACAATTATTTTGATATATTTAATGCATAAACATATTCATAAGCTGTTGGACCGAAAAACATATCACATATGGGACAAAGTACACATAGCTTCAATAAATAATTTAAGATTATACATTATTGATTAGTTATGACTACTGTAATTTTTGCATTTGAATATATTATAACCACCCATTATAATATTTATTACGAAATTATTATTATCATGTAATAATGTGTCATCAGTGTAAATATTGAAATTGAACTTTTTTGGAGCGGAAATAAGTAAATGTAACCACCCCACATTATGGTATCTAACGCGGAAATCTCTTGAGTTTAAAGTATTTACAAACTGCGACTCTTTACAATCCCATGTTAGTCCGGTTTATGAGGCAGAACACCAAAAACATTTTCCAAACGGTCCGCTCCTGTTTAAAATTAAAATACTTTTCAAAACAACCCGCTTGGTATTTTTATTCCAATCAAATGATCTACTAAAACGTTACTATTGCAAAAGTTTCCCTATGGGATTAACATAGTATTTAGCGCGAACTGCGAACCGCTCGCGCGAACTAGTTCGCCTCGCCTCGCAGAAATGACAACTCGCGCTCGCGCGGGCGAGTTTTTTTTCAAGTTCGCCTCGCGCGAACTTTTTTAGGTGCGAGGCGAGTTTTTGCCCAACTCGCGCTCGCCTCGCAGCTCGCGGCCATCACTACTCTTTCCCCTTTACTTCTTTTCTCTTCTCTATCTCTCTCCTCCCTCTCTTTTCCTATGTTTTTCTATTTAATATATCCTTTCCCTCCTTACTCTCCTTCACTCTAAAACTTCCCATTTTCCGCCCCCTTTCTTTATCTCCCCCCTCCCTCTCTCTTTCTCCTCCTCCATCTCTTGTGACGAGCAGGATTCAGCAGGAATAAATTAAAACCTGCAAATCTCAGCTTGGAATGTCTACTGGGTGACTACCGAGTGCTGCATCTTATTGAAGAAAAGAGCTGTGCAAAACTCATCTCCGTTCTGTATTTCTTTGAATCTCCTAAATTTTTCCATCACATATCAATTTTCATCAGACAAGTTCTAAAAAAATTCGGAAGAGAGCTAACAATATAGTGTACCACTACTAATTAGAGCTATTGTGACCAGTTGATTACATTATTTGGTTTTCACGTTATAATTTGAGGACGGGGGTTTGATCCTCCACTAGCGGGTTACACCCGCTGCTTCACCAGCCCATCAGACACAAACATACCACTAACAGACAAACCCCTGATATGCCACACTCAATTGATCAAAGGAAATTGAATTTATTTGCAAGAAAATTCTGCCCAACGAGTGATCGAATCAGGGATCCCTGGACCACGGGCAGTAGTTTCAACAGTTACACCACAGGTAAAATGTATGCAATAAAATGTCCCCTAACTTGTCACTCGCCCAGCACATCAGTCTCGGAAATATACAAGGCATGAAATATAAATATATTTATTTAACAAGCCTTTTGTGAGAGGCATTTTAAAACGGAAAGATAAATGCGATTTTCTTCTGTCTTGAGTTGCCTTTTTTTTAGGGAACATTTTTTTAAATCCTTTCCCCCTCTCCTCTCTTACCTCCTTCATATTCCCCCTCCCCCCAGCCCCCACTCCTTATAGCTTCATCTCCCTCTACCCCCCTACTCTTCCCCAATCGTCTTCATAGCTGTCAGTCTTGCCTCTTCTCAATTTATAACCAGAAAGACGAATTAGGATATCACAATGTTTCCTCTGTATTTTTTTCACAAATAAATCCCAAAGTAATCGTCTTTAAATTTTGTATATTCCATTTTCAAGTTCGTTTTAGGTGTGGATCAAATCTATAGCAGTGGTTTGTATTAAATTTGTTTTTGACAGTATAGAACATAATTATTATATTATCTTATATTATAAAATTAAATTTAGTGTGTGTGTATGTTTGAAACGCTATCACTCGAGAGCCGCAAGTCAAATTAAGCTGAAATTTGGCATGGCTACCAATAACTGGCTCAGTGACGTTATGCGCTGTGTAAAAATTCCATTTTCAAATAGTTGAACTTTTAAATGAGGTTTTTCAAATACTAGCATATCTAAGCATATCTCGTAAAGTACAATTTTTTTTTTATTTTTACATTTTACCAACAATAATAAGTTACCGTATATTATGTGTTACAAACTATCGTGATGGCATCACAATTTACCAACTCAAAAACTCGCTTTCAGTAAACTTTTGCTGACTCGCGACTTGAACTACCGACCTCTAGATTATGGCAACGCCCGATCACGCTCGGTTCTATGTTCATAAATTATACTCGGAATAATATATAAAGAATATTGAGATAGGTAATTATAACAGTCAATATTCATGGGAAAATAAGTAGGTATACGGAAAGAAAACTCTTATTTGAATGACCATGCATGAATAGAAAAATATGCTGGGAATAAAGTCACTTGAAGAGAAAGACAATGGGGGAAAGAAAGATGGAGAGAGAGAGAGAGAGAGAGAGAGAGAGGAGAGAGAGAGAGAGATAGAGCAAGGGAGGGAGATATAGATAAAAGAGAGACAGAATAAGGGAGAGAGAGAAAGAGAGACAGAATAAGGGAGAGAGAGAAGAGAGACAAAATAAGGGAGAGAGAGAAAGAGAGACAGAATAAGGGAGAGAGAGAAAGAGAGACAGAATAAGGGAGAGAGAGAAAGAGAGAGATAAGGGTGATATTGCATTGAAGTCTGGGAGGGATGAAAACTTGCTTCTAGGGCAAGATATACGGGAGAAAGGAAATGTCAGAAATAATGGGGAGGGAAAGAGAAGGGAAGAGAAAGAAAAAGAGAGAGTACAAGAGAAATTAAGGAAGAGTATGGTAGAATGGGGTAAGGAAAATAGCGCAACAGATGTGCAAACACGCCCGTGGATATGAGAGTAGCTCCATCTCTCTCTATATTTCTATCTCTTCATATCTCTTTCACATTCTCCCTCTATAGTTTCTCTCTTCAATTATCACTTTCTCCACTCTCTAATTGGTCCCAAATATCTCCAAGATACACAATAATAAAGTTGTTATATACTTCATAATTATGTACCTAGTACTAAAAATACTATTGCAATACATAGAGAAAGTCACACTTGCTTAGATTAACTGGAGACACAAGGGTAAAAAAAAAATTTAAGGAAGAGAGAGACATGGAAAGAGAGTGAGAGAGAAATTTTGTCTTAGAGAGGATTTTTAGTAGCAGCTTGTTGTGTACAGGGTTGCCTCTGGTTGGTGATCACAACAAAAATAAGTAAGCACAAAGCAGTACTGATGATCACAAAATATGTATTACAAAATAGCATCATCCTCTTTATATTCAGCTATCTTCTCTTTCTATACAGTTGTTTTGTTTGTTAAATATTGGCTTTAATAATGACCCAGTATTAATTTTGAATCAAGTTTCTAGTTAGATCTAGTGGTTTCAATCATCTTCTCTTCTAATGGTAATGCTTTAGTAAAAATTCTCAGAAAGTATACCTACACATAGTACCTACTTAGAAGGAAATTCAAATAAGTAACTGAACATTGCATGTACACAATTATATACATTATAAAATACATTATCATTATTATTGTAAAACATTGGCTTCAATATGACTCTGTATTAATTTTGTATCAAGTATCTCTCTAGATCTAGTGGTTTCAGCCATCTTCTTTTCTAATGAAAATTATTGTCAAACATTGCGATGCTTGAAGAGCAAATAGAGAAGATAAGATGCCGCCATTGTGGAAATGGGAGGGGAAAGTGTGGTGGCCTAGGGAGTGAGGGTGGAGCTCGAGGAAGAGATAAGCAGAGCGAGGGAGTAGAAATGAGAGAAAGAGAGAGAGAGAGAATTGAGCAAATGAAGAAGATAAGATGAGGAGGGGTAAATACGTTGGGTGTGAAAGTGGAGATGGAGAAACCAGGAGGGAAAAAGGAGAGGAGACGGAGAAATGCATGAGAGTCTGATATGTAAGAGAAAGAAAGAGAGACAGAGAAAATTGTGGGGGTGAGATAACATAAAATAAGGCTTTAAATTAAAACAAAAAGAATGGATAAAATAAAATAAAATTAAAAATGCTAATAAGAAAAAAACAAACTAATAATTTTAATATAGGTAGGAGAGAAAAAACACTGTCAATTATGGACACAATACTTCCTCGTGATTGTTTCACATTGTACCTGTATGCACGTGCCAATTTTGAGATTTTATACTAAATAACTTGTATGTCCAAAACAGATCAACCGATTTTCTTCAAATTTGTTTTATGGTAGAATACTTTTTTTACTACATTCTAGATTCTACAAAAAATTCTGTATCGGCAAGTGGTGGACCTTGTTCTTTGACTTTTACGTCCGAAATTTCGGATTTTCTTAAATATCACAGTTAAATTAAAATTAATTAAAAAATAAATATATATAGCATAATTATGCAGAACAAAAATATGCATATATTATACAATGTATACATACAAAATTTCATCAAAATTGGGTTTACCATTCACGAGATATAAGCGTTTAAGTAAAAACTTAGTGGTCAGGCGCATGGTCTCTTTCACCCAAAACCGCTTGTACGAATTTGATTAATTTAAAATGGAACCATCTACAGAACGTCTCCTATATGTGTGCAAAATTTCATCAAAATCCGTTGAGTAGAGTCTGAGATTTGCGCGTTACAAGGAATATTTTTAACAGACCGACGGACCGACAGACGGACACAAAACCAAAGTTGCTCAGGACGTTATGAAACGTCCAGAAATATGAAAAAAATTGAAATCGGAGCAAAAAAATATTTTTACTTTCCTTATCCTATAATAAGGAAAGTATTGTATTCGTCGAAAATTTGACCTACCCAGCTTTTCACATTTCTGGACGAATCATAGCCTCAGGATACCAAAAAAGTGGTTTTCAGCCATTGGTCCGTGCGTCTGTCTGTGTGTGTGTCTGTGTGTCTGTGTGTCTGTGTGTGTGTGAACAGGATATCTCAAGAACGGTAAGAGCTAGAGACTTGAAATTTGGTATGGTAATTAATTTTATACACCAGACGAACCATGAAACTTTTGGTTGAAATCGGCCGCATTCTGCGGCCACAGGGCCGCAAATATTGGCCGCAAGCACCGCTTCTTTGAATTGGTTAAAGATACAAAAAAAGTTCGAGAACAACATTTTCTCAAATTAAAAAAATAATAGGGGTTCACTCTGATCATTTTTTTGATATCTTTAACTTTTTGGAAACCGGCCCCAATTTACCGGTATTGTAGGGGGACCCGATTGGACTAACTTTTTTATTATTCATCCTAGATGGGGGTTGTGACATATCAAATTAAATGATTTTGAAGTGCTGATCACGAATTTGGCATTGATTTTTAGTTATCTGTTACCGTTCAGTCACCAGTGGCGGAATTCGACTCCTTCTTGGGAGATAAGGAAAGTCGTGTGATGTTTACACCAGATTTTTTTTTACAAAATCGAACACAATACTTCCGATTTCTAATATTAGAAATTTCTCGGAAGTAAAAAGAAAATTGACCGAAAAATATTGGTAACGGAATTTGGTAAGGGTATATTTGACACCAAACTTAATAACCAAAAAAAGCAAAACAAATAGAAGCAATTAATACATGAAGTTTTCAAAAAATAAAAGAGAAGGAATAATGAAAGAGATAGCTGAGAGAGAATATGAGAAGAGTAACATAGCAAATAAAGGCTAAAGAGATAAAAATAATAACGGGAAAGGATGGAAATTAATATTTTAATAACTCAATTCGAATGGAAAGCTTGGTAATGACTAATTGACCAATTATAAAAATTATAATGGACGGCAGTGAAAACAAAAAATGGAATGAGCAGCAATAAAAATCAGGGGAAAACATGGATAAAGAAGTAAAATTTATTTAGCTGTATAAAAATGGAGAATTCACAAGAAGAGGGAAGGAATATTTTAGATGAAGAGGAAACGGAGAAGAATAAAGACATAAAAGAGACCATAAAACAATATGTCCACGTCAATAAAAACAAGAACACAAATCTTTTATATCAAGACATACAGAAGCGTATTCAAAGAATAGGAGAGGTAGAAGAAAAAGAAACAGACGAAGACGGCAGACTTGAAAAAATAAAGAAGGTTGCTGGAAAAGAGAATATTTGGAAAAAAAGAGGCAGTAGTAGAACAAGTGGTAAAAGAAAGTCTTAGAAGAAACAAATAAAATAATAAAACTGATATATAGATAGAATGAGAGGGAGTAGGAATAACATGGAGAGGAATGAAGATGTTGAAAAAGAATGAAAGCATTCAACAATCATGCACATATTGCGACAAACCAACAAACAGAGGGAGACGGTGAAACAGTAGGAGAGGGAGGAGAAAACAAATAAAATAATTTTCCAGGAAGAAGAGTGCACAAGCAAAAGTATACTACAATAAAAATACTGAAATTCCTACAAGATGGAAAAACATTAGATAGAAATGAAGACGTTGGATGGGAAAGGAAGACGACGAAGAAATGTGAAAATATTTCGACAAGGAAGAAATAAAAGAAGAAACGAGGAGGGAGATGAAAATATAAAAATGAAAAGAAAACAAAATAATATTGCGAAATCATAAAACTTAAAAAAACATGCCTCTTCAGAATACAGATTATAAAAGTGCACAGTAATACAAAATTAAATTAGGCATCACAGAAAAATTAAAAAAATCTGTAGATAAGAAAATATATGACATTAACATCTAGTTATTTAACAGAAAAATCTTCATTTTAATTCTGGACTCTTTGTGTAACAGGTTAATAAAACCACAACATTTGAAATATACTTAATTTGTAATATACTTAAAAACGTTAAAAAGAAACCCTGAAATCATATACTTTTCATCTATAGTAATAAAATAACCGATTGTAACACAATCTATACCTTACAGGTGATAAAAAGTAATATAGGTATGTTCAAAATAAGCTTTAGCTATGAGACTCGCAAGAAGACTTTCAGTCTTGAAAGGGCAAGAAAATCCTACATTATTACCTATCTCACTCCCTCTCATTTTTTCTGGACTTAGCAGAAAAAATTACACCCTGACTCACCCTAACCATCTCTTTCTCATCCTTTTTTACATTCTCCATCTCTGTCTAGCATGTTTTTATGCTTGTTTTCTACCTTAACGTTTTCATACTTGAAAAAATTTCCCCTCATTTGACCCTCTCGTCCAGCATGTCTTCTACTCTTTCTCGTTTCTCTCTTTTCCTCAATTGACCTTTATTATTTTAGTTGTGTAGTTTTTTTTCCTCCGTTTCCCTACTCAGTCACGTATCTGATGTAGAAAGTTCAAGACGAAGGAAGCCAAATCTTCTTGCTGCTTCTCCAAAACTTGTTCCCCCACATTATTGTTACGTCATTTTCTCATTTATCTGGAAAAATCCCTTGTTTTATGAGTATGAAATTTATCATTTGATTTGTAACCAATTTCATTTTTTATATAATGCTACCTTTGGGCTATAATTTGATCGTTTTTCAATTGAACTTTAATCTATTTAATTTTAACGTAGGTACGCTTGTAGACTGTGTACTCAAAAGTCAAGCCACATTATTTTGTTCCTTAAAAACCAATAATAACTTAGAGTAACAAGTAAAAAAATATTTGTAAAGTATTTTCCCACTGTTAAGAGATGAAAAAAACCCGGAAAATGAGTGATAGTTAGTGTTTATTCTATTTTAATTATAATATAAATAAATTAATGGAATGACAAAATCAAAATACAGAGCAAAGCATTGGCTTTAAAATGAATTCATTTTAGTTTTAGAAGAAATAGTGATTTATCAATTTTTAAATTAACAGAAAATAGAAAAATAATAGAAAGTAAAACATATTTTCGAATTTATCTGTAAATGTTGTGCATTGTCCATAGAACAAAGATGTTTTATTTTTCGTGATTTTGAATTTAATATAGATAAATACATTTCTAAAATGACTAAAGATACAATTTCACTGAAACTACCATTCGAGATAAAAGTGGAAGACATAAATAGAACAAATTTTAACTTGCATCCCGTTCAGGAAATCGAACTAATGCTTAATAATATCATCCAGGTGCGCAATGAAGCAATTGAGGAGAAAAAAAGTATCCATCAGACTGAAGAAAAGATTTCAAATTGCCTACCTAAGAACGAAGATGTCAATATGGAATTGAGTTCAGACCCTGTTCACGAAATACAATTAATGCTCAATGATATAATCGTGGAACGCAATGAAGCAATTATGGCAAATCAGGAATATCAAACCGTCAGTCAACGTTTCCAACAGCTTAAACAAGATATGGAAGAATTGAACGCGAAATACAATGACAAACATACAGCATTAATGGGCGAAAAAGAAGAGACAGCAAGGATACTAAAGCTTAATGAGGATCTGAAAAACCAAATTGTTGTCCTCAAAAAAGAACTCCAAGAAAAAGAGCAAGACCGTAGAAATTTAACCAATGAAGTAGACCAGTTGAAACAAACAAATTTCACAAACGAAGGAATCATCGATTGTCTTACGGATGAAAATGATATATTGAAAAATGATCTAGAAATTTTCGAGCAAAATACGGAGGATGCAAAGAAAACATTGCATAAAAAACATCAGGACAAAATAAATGAGCTCGTTGAGAAAAACAGAGAAAGAGAAGAACGCCTTCGAAGTAGTTTACAGCATAGTTTACAACGTTACAATGACATTATCCGAGAGTTTGAGCACGCTTATAACGAGCTTGCTGAGAAAAATAGAGAACTTGCACTGGCTGAAGAGTTCATCATCGATATGAGTAATCGTCTAGCAGCAATGGATCAAACATTTGGACAGTTTTCTGAGAAACAACAAAAGGTCCAATTTGATAGAGGCGATCAAAACAAAGTTATGCAGAAACCGAACCTGGTACGCAGAATTAATTACTGCAGTGCAAAGACAAAAAACCTCTATCGCGGTAAAATTGTTAACAAAGGAAGGTCTCTCTTTTCTGTTTCCGATAATGGTTGTTACTATAACAGATTGAGTCAAGAATTGGCTCAATATAAACTGAGTCGATCGATAAGTGTTCCGGTTACTTCTGATGGAAAACTCTACGGAACACGAAAATTGGAGGGTTCAAATTTCATGGTACATGGTAGGAATATTGAGATGATTCAGAAGAAGCAGCGCCTTGTACAAAAGTGCTCAATTCAGTAACGCGGCCTATTAAACAATAATGTTCAAAAGCACGGCCTTTCAAAAAAAAAAAAAAAATGTTGTAAAAAGTTTCTGTATGTTGATAAAAAAAAAAAAATATCCTGTATTTGCCTAAATTTGTCTCCCTATTTCAATAGAAATAATGTACCTCTTCGGAAATTTTTTTCTCAATAGGTGCAGTAGCTTTTTAAAAGTTCTCAAATGACCAGAAATTATCCTCAGAATGAATACTGATCTTTACAACGAGTTGTAATCGACGTGAAATGTTTGTTAGTGAACTGGTCATGAAGAATTTAATTCCTGAAAACCAATGCTTTGTGACAGCTACCATCCATCACACCCACGTAGAACAATTTAAATACCTAACAAGTTGCTTCACCCCACACTAATATCCCTTTTCACCCCCCCCCCCCCCCATTCATTCTGTCCGCTATAAACCCCCACTCTTCTTATACCCATACCTCCCACCTTCTTGATCTAAACTGTACTTCACCCTCTCTTATTAACCTCCCCTGCCACTCCGATTCCATCTACTCCTCCTCCATCAACCACTTTGCAAAAGTCCCTCCAGCGTAATGTTTGTACAGCCGAGGAATTCCCCAGAGATTCATCAGGAGGGAAAGGGACAATGGCATTTTCATTAGGAGAAGGTTTGCGGGGTAAGAGCAACCCCTTTCGAGTATGATCCGAGAGGCTTTTCACTCTTTGCTAAAGATAATATCATTCTAACTTTTACAGTACCACAAAGAATGGACGTAGAACAGTTATGGTACCAGACATGTCAGGACAAAAGACAATAATATAAATCGTTGGCTCCCTTACCAAGGTTGACCTTAGGCAGGCCATCTAGCCGTAAAATGAGGAAGTTGGTTTGCCAGAATCAAACAACTTCAACCATGAGGAAGAGGTTGAAAAACCTGACCCCAAGTAGGTTTTGGTAAAGGCAAAGTGAAAGAGGAAGGAGAGTACAAAATATTGCTTATAGGTCGCAAATAAAGCTTCACTAGCCCTAAACTTATCTCAAATTATCCTATTTTTTGTTTTTTATCTATACTTATATAAGAGAGTTTCACTCACTGACTGACTGACTCACTCACTCACTGATTCATCACTGTTTCTCCGAACTGGTAAGACCTAGTTTATATATAATTTGAAAGGGGTTTTGAGTTTTACTCAAGAAAATTCTTATTGTGAATGAGAAATTTTCGAAACTATTTATTTTGAAATTTCACACCCCCAAGGAAAAGGTTGTGTTGTTTTTCAAAGATGCTTTCCAGTCTTTTAATGTACATTAACTTAAAAAAAAAAAAACATGGAAGCAAAAGGCCACATGACTGCATGCTACATTTATCGTGAATCCCTGAACCAATATAAGAGCCGACCACCCTTTCCCTCCAGCTCCTTGTCCCTTGACGCTTAATTTTGTAGACAAATACTGAAGGCAGAGGTTGAGGGAGGAATTTGAGTGGGAGAAGGGGGCATGTCGTAGCAGAGAGAGAGAGAGAGAGAATGAAGGAGAGCAGGAGAAAATAACAGTAGGAGGACGCTCTGTCTACTAATGAGCCATTTCAGTCGTTTGAAGGTCAATTTAATATTATTGTCAGCATATTTCTTTCACCTCTTGGGCAACAAAGTTCAGCATGATGCGCTTGTGTCGTAATGTAGACTCGCATTAGTTTGCTGGAGGAAAAAAGACTGGATGGACAGTTGTCTTTTAGAGACAGTTAAATCAAGATGGAATTTCCAAAAGTTATCATATATGTGTTTATCATAATTGTGATATTAAAACTGGCTTTACTAAATTTTTGCTCATTTTAGGAAAAAGGAAGATAAGATAGAGATAACGAAAAAAGAAAGATGGACAGAAAAATCCAATGACCACATTTAACTGGGCTGGTACCCGCCAGTCCCACATTCTTCTGCATTATCTTTCCCGAACAGTTCAGACTTCCTCCCCTGTATGGAAACCCTATGAATTCCATGCATACATGATGCATTATGTTGATAGTAGCTACAACTATATATTTATGTACTACATAGGCTAGAGCGCACTTAATGCTCGCACAAATCTATCAGAGTTCATGTTGGGAAATAAAATTCTAGAAAGCCGAGGTCGACATAAAAAATAGTGTTCACATAAAAAACACTTCTCCGATATATTATGTCGGCGCTATCAAACTGTCATAACGCCATTGCAAAGGGTATTGGTATGACAGTAAAAATTGTAATTCTTGACTGTGCTCCATTTTTTTTTTTTTTAATTTGGTGTTGATAGTAAAAAGCTACGGGATTTTTTTTATACTGAAAATGAATGACTGTCAGAGGTGATGGGATTTATTGTGGCTTCTGCATAACTGTTGATGAACTGGGACTTTTTGTTCTCTATAACACTTCGTTTTGAACTAAGAGTGCCTAGAGGCTTTCATAATTGCACTAGTGAAGATATTTTTTTTTTTTTTTTTTTGGTATTTCTATTTTA